>JAFLJL010005133.1:14602-83880 GCA_018398815.1 Conus ventricosus
CCATCCTCCAATATTTCTCTTCTTTTTATTTTTTTTAAAGCTTTCTTTTTCTGTTCTTTTATCGTTTTTCACGTGATTCATCAGCTGATGTCAGGTGCCACAGGTGAGCTGTTTTGTTACCTGTTGCCATCTTGGTTAGGCTAGTAGTGTGGCACTCATTGACGGACCGTCGAGTCGGAGAGATCCTATCTCTGCTAGCTGAGCCATCTTTCTATATCCACTTCGGTGTGGATGGTGTGGAAGTCTTTCACCCTTCAGCGGGTCGGAAAGTATTCCACTGAACACCTGGGATCCCTATCCCTGCCAGCTGGAAGAACCACCTTGGGTCGTCCGACCTGGAGTCCTTCGGTGTGGACCGGCACGGTTACGGCTGCCATCCTTCATTGGACTGGGGAGCGAACCGTTTCTCACCTCGCCCACCCGCCATTTTGGTAACTATATGGTCTGTTTTGGACAGTTTTGTTTTATTTGGGTTTTCTAACCTTTCAGCGGTTGAGAGGTTTTCTTCTGCCCTCATGTGCTGTTGGCTCGGGCACACCTTTTCTGTGTGTAACTGCTCCAAGAGAGGGAGCAGGTATGGAAATGGTATCGAGATATGCGTCTCGTTAGAATTGTAGAAACGCATTATCTTTAATTATGTTTTCGGTCCTTAGCGGCTAGGGATTCTGTTACTTTGGACACAGTTGAAAATTGCTTACTATATGATATCCCTTCATTCCGGTCAATGGAAGCTGTGTTTGTTGTTTTCCGATTACACAGGTTGAGTCAATGCTTATTTCGCTCACTATGTGATTTGGGCCAGAAGGATATCCGAAATGTTAGTTTCATTTTTCTTGTTGCTTAAGACACGAGACGTATCGGGGAACGAATGAGCGTGCGAACGGCTAAACATTTAGACCGCGGAGTGTGGAATTCCTGCCGTATCGCCCCACATGTGGTTCCGTTCTCGTTGTGTCCTTGTCTTATATGTTTGTGTGACAGACGTGTGGATGAATTCCAATTGGTTTATTCATTGGAGCTTTTGTTGACTAAGGAAATTATCCTCAGTACAGGTCAAATAAAAGCAAAAGGAAAAGGGAAGAAGTTATTATAGCTTATTTGCCCTTTTATAGTGACAAAGACATTGGTGACCTTATTACGGCACTGTGACCCTTCGCACTGACGCACTGCCGGACCCACTATGTTGCCACACACTGACAAGGACTATAGGATGATAACTTATCATCTGGAGACTGATCTCCCCCGTAGGGCGGTATTTTGTGCCCTTTTTCTTAAGCTGCAGCTCCGGTCTTGGGCTGGCTGGACGACCAGCATCATCGGACCCTGCAGTCATCTTGAGTCCAGGCACAGTCGTTTCCCCAAACCTGTGGTCTGGTGGGACACTTACTTCACGGCTGGCTGGACGACAGCTTCATCGGACCTGCAGTCATCTTGTGTCCAGGCACCAGTCGCTTCCCACACGGTGGACTGGTGGGACACTTGTTTCACCTCGGACTGGAAGACCAGCATACTACGAGCGTCACCCCTCTCCAGGATCCACCTCCCTCAGTGAACCTCCTCGGAGCATGGACTGAGTTAGTGTCGTGTCGTGTGTGTGTGGGGGTGGGTCTGGTGTGCGTGGGTCTAAGGCCGGTCACTGATTCGTTTTGTTATGTTTTTTGTGTTTATTTTTGGTCTTGTTTTGTTTAACTCTGGCTGAGTAGGTCCTGTTGGATATAGCTTTGTTTCTAATACTGTCTTTCTTCTGTCATTGTGCTGAAAATTCTTGTAGTGGTTTAGTGGGTTAGGTTGGGACAGTAGCGGGATCCCGGGGTATTGGAGGGTTTTTGTGGTCTATTCAATTTACTTTGTCCCTAAGTCAGTTAGTGCTGAATAGTGCCTTTCTCTTCTATGCCCTATTTTTTTTTCCTTTTATTCTTTTCATCTCTCGGCTATCTTTTCTTTGTTATGACCCATACCCCATCTGGAGTGCTAGTGTGAGCGAATGATTGTATTGTGAATAAAAATATTGTCTAAGCCTCTTCCTCTTGTGGTCTGGGTTGTGAGGGATTGAGTGATCGCTCCGTTTCTGCCACTGCACATTACCTGTAAAAGAACCCCCCCTGTCAGGTGTACTCGCACGTGACAATGGCAATGACTCCGATGTTGGTGGAGATGGTGGCAGAGAGTACGTTGACAGTTGTGGTGATGACGGAGATCGTGGTGACGGTGCAGGGAAGTCCGTTTCTGGTTTCCCTAGTAAAGGTAACGAATGCGATGGTGACGGTTGTGACAGAGACACCTGGGGCAAGGACGGTGTTGGTGGCAGGGGCAAAAGTGACGGTGACTGCTTTGACTTCGAAAGCGTGGATGGCAGTGATGATGCCGTTTGTGAAACTGTATGCATTTTTGCCGACGACATTGACAGCTGCTTACACTGTTCTGGCAAATGGCGCGAGAACTGGCTTTGCCCGCCAAAGGTTGACTACCAATTTTTGTGCTGGTCGTCATTACCATAAACAACTTCAGCTTTCGGCGGAAGGCGCTGCGAAATTCCTGGTTGAAGATGGAGTAGACGACCGGATTAACACAGGAATTAAAGTAGCCGAGCCAAGTAACCGCGTCGAACACGCGATGCGGGATGCACGGGCCACAGTAGGCGGCGATAGGGTTGACGATGAAGAAGGGCAGCCAGCAGAAGACAAAAACTCCCGTCACGATACTAAGGGTGGTATTTGTCTTTTGAAAGGATCTTTTAGGAGCCGAACGCTGCTGTGCTGTTTGCTTGCATTTCTTTATTCTTGCTGCTTGAGATCTTGTGATCGTGTATATCTTTAAGTAGAAAGCTAGCATAATGACGCAGGGAATGTAAAACTGATGCTAGACGACACTATAGCTATTCAAAATTGATTTCAAAAGCACATGTATTTGGATCTATCGGGGCATTTTTCTTAGACTCGGGCACATGCCACCGCAGCTGCAGGGGAACAAACGCAATGAAGGCTGAGATCACCCAAACAAGAGCAATCGTAGCCCATATATACGGTCTTGTTACGACTGTAGTGTAGACTGTATGATATCTAATGAGCAAACAGCGTTCAACAGAGATCAGACAAAAGTGTAGAATGGAAGCTGTAGCACACATGATGTCCAACGAGATCCAAACAAGGCAAAAGGTGGCACCAAAGTTCCATCTATCCTGGATGGTTTGAGCAACAGCGAAAGTCATAACCACAGAAGATACAGCAAATCGGCGACGGCCAGAGACAAGAGGATGAGGGACGTACCTCTTGCTTTCAGAGCGCGGTCTGTGAGGATGGTGAAGATCACCCGCAGATTTCCAAAGAAAGCCACAAATGAATAATGATCATAAAGGTTACAACCACCACTTGGCCTCAAAGCTGTAGTGTGCACTTAAATCTCCCGCAGCTGTTATTGTCACAGTGCTAGAGAGGTTGGCATCCATGGTATAGGTTGTGAAAGAGGAAGTGTAGGCACTGGCAGAAGACATAGGGTTTCTCGGGTTGACAGTGGGAAAACTCCACAGCGAGGGACTGATTGCGTCAGTGAGGGGTGCCAGCACAGCGACAATGTTGTGAGGGGAGAAGCAACGGCGGCTGGAACACATAATCAGATGAGATAGGATCATTACAGAGTGTGTGCTGGTACTCCAATCCTTGCTTTGGATGACGTCACAGGCAGCATCATTCGAATTAATTCTCTAGTAAACTATAACGCACATGCCTGCATTCTTGCACGCGCGCAAGCGCGTGTGTATGTGTTCGTGTGCATGCGTGCATGTGAGCGTGCTGTGTGTGCGTTGTCGCAAGTCATCTTCAACGCCCTGCCCTAATGGCGTGGTTGTACACACACACACACACACCCACACACACACGCACACACCACACACCCACACACACCACACACACAGATATATTATCCCTCTTTTTTTCTAGTTACTGAGGGGAACCATAAAATTGAGAAGAAAAAAACTCGGAAATTATATATACTACCCTTCGCTGGCTTGCTTTGGGGTGCTGTTGGCTTCTTTTTTTGAACCCCTTGGCAGTGAGTTGAGAAACACCACCGAATGTGGACTGTGGTGTGTCTAATATTGACACCAAGAGCACAGAAACAATCCGCCTGTGTCTCCTGATGAGTCGATTCCAGCGGACGACCACTGCCTAGGCGCAGGCAATACAAATAAAAGTGCTTCGAGAGAGATTATGAAGGTTTCCCTAGGCAGCTAGTGAAGGGCTATCTATAGTACTACTATTCCCCCATTTTCAGTATTTTTTTTTTTATTTTGGGGGGGGGAGGGGTTCGTTCAAATCTTTGCCAAGTCATTGCTATTAACGACTGAACAGCCTGCACTTGTTTTCCCCCACTAAAGTGTACCGCATTCTCTCTCTCTCTCTCTCTCTCTTCTCTCTCTCTCTTCTCTCTCTCTCTTCCTCTCTCTTCTCTATATATATATATATACAACACGTAAATGGTTTTAAAAATCCAGAACACCACATCTCTCACTGCTCTCTGGTCCGTTTTTCTTGCGTCATTTAGCCGATGATAGCGGAAGGGCAAGGAAAAAAAACGTGGACCGCGAACCACTTGGTAGATCTTTAAAGTGTCCAATATTTCGGACTCCACAGAACTTCTCTGGGACAGGAGCTCCAGACATATTTAATCTTTTTTTTCCTACCGATAAAAATTTACTAATGATTAAAACTATTGATAATAACAGGGGGGGCGGGGGGAGGGGGGGACGGGGGAGAGGGACGGGGGGGTTCCACTGGCAGGGAAAATCAAGTCACCAAGTCACCTGTTAATTTTGACAGGCAAGGTCATCAGGTCATAGGGGGTGGGGGGAGTGGGGGGTGGGGTGGGGCGGCGGTGAGAGAGCGCGCACGAAGAGGAGATGGGGGGGGGGAGGGGAGAGAACTGCATTTTACCACTTCTAAACTCACTTGCTCCACCACAAGTTTTTGGGCGAAAGTGGCCTACCCGCCGCCATTCCCTGTTCGCTGACAAGTAAAGACGTCAATCACCAAAAAACTACACGGATTATCTACAAAACGAACATTACTGTGCCGGGGTTATCCGTTTTACTACTAATTTACTAAAGTTTTTAGAGAGTAGCGTCGGGAAGTAGCTGGGATGCAACACGCCCCCTAGGTAACGTAGGGAAAGCAGCGTGAACTGGAACGCGCTTCATCTACAAGGTGTCTGTCCCACGGTGTCAACGGCCTGCTCTGCAGGTGGTAGGTAAAAGCCTTAAAATTGCTAGTTGCCGGCCTACCTGCCCAGCACTTGGGGTGTATATTTCTCCCAGAGCTTTGGATGGTGTAAGTTTGACTCTGCCCAAAATATAGGCTTGCAGTTTTAGAAGACAGTGGGGGAATTAAGTTTAGGAAAAAGTTTTTGAATCACAAATACTTTTTCAACAGACCTTTATAGATTAACTTGTGAGGAAGGACAAGGAATCAGCTACACTTTATATAACCACACACACCCACACACCACACACACACACCCACACACACACATACACGCTCCCCTCCCAACACCACCACGCCCACAGACACATACACAAATGCACACCACGCACACCCGCACCACCACACAATATACCCGCGGGCACACACACGCCACGGCCGCACGCAGCCGCTTGCAGGCGGCGCGTTTATATGCACAAGCTTCTCTCTCTCTCTCACACACACACACACACACAAAAACACACACACACACTACATACCTACAGGGCGCTCACGTGTGTACACACACACACACAACACACACCACCACACCACATACACACCACACGTAGGCACGGCTAGATAGAACACAGCGCAGGCCGGGCGGCTCGTTTTGCACCTGTGGGGCTCCTTGTGTAAACCAAAAAATCAATAACCCATGCTCGCGAGCTACGCGTTTGTCTCTTACCTGGCCCCAAGTGCGCCGCGGGGCAACTTGCCCATTATTGTACCAGCAAATGTTCGCGAATCTTCTAGACTGCCCCGTGACACTCACTGTCACCCACTACTACGCCGGCAAGAGCCGGCCATTTTAGCCCTGGCTTCTACTGGGGACGGACGTGCTTTGTTTTACAGGGAACAACTTCTTGTTATGGAGTATTCTTCTGCAATACTACAAGCTTATGATGGAAGTATATAAACAAAAGCCACTTAGGTGAGCGCTGATTTTTTACCTTGGTAGCCAAAGAGCAGTATTGCTGTTTTTTGGCAGGTGGGGCGCAAGAAAAAACGAGAACTAACCCATTAACGAACTACCACAGCACCATGAAAGCTTGTTGGTTCCACCAAGAGATTTCGCAAGATATTTGGGCAATATTACTGAAAGAGATGTTTGCTGGCTTTTGATAATCTTTCGAAGTTGACAAAATGATTCCATTTTTACCAAAGTGGTGCGACCTTTTACCTAAAACTTGGCGCAGACAAAAAATCTCCATCATGCTCTGCTTATGGGTTCACTGCCTTGAAAAGGCGCAACAATTATTCCAAAGCTCAAACAACCAACGTCTGAGACATGGCGGTGAGAGAGGGGTTTGTGTGTGGTATAACTTTTATGTGCCGAAGGCAAGTATAATGAAAACTCTTTGTTGTGGGAGGCAACCTGCGTGTGCAGTTAGCCTGCTGATGTTACTATAAATAGCCGTTCATGCTCGTGAACGCCTTAATTTTCGTAGCAAGAGGTTTGCGGTGAAGGTAGCCTTGCAGACTGGCTACTATACATAGCCGTTCATGCTGTGAACGCCTTATTTTCGTAGCAAGAGGGCTGCGGTAAATCACCTTGCTATTCAATAGCCGTCATGCTGTGAGCCCTTATTTTAGTAGCAAGAGGGCTGCGGGTAAAAAACGTTTTGCTATAAATAACCGTTCTGCAGTGAAACGCTATTTATAGTAGCAAGAGGGCTAGGTTTTAAAATCCGCCTTGACTATAACTCGCCGTTCAATGCTGTGAACGCCTTATTTAGTAGCATGAGTGCTGCAGTTACTGCCTGTACGTGCTATGTGCGGACACAAGGGAGGTAACTCCTGTATACCCCCACCCACGCATGCACACCCCCCCACCCCCACCCCACACCCCCACCCCCCGCATGCACTCAAGTTCTCCACAAGTTGCCTTAGTCATCCTCAAGTCACCCTAGTCATTCTAGTTCTTCTCAGGTTGTCCGGAATCTCCTCATGTCATCCACAAGTTTTTACCCAAGTTATCCTCAAGTTTATTCTCAAGTCCACTTTCTAAGGTCTTATTTCAAGTCCATTCCTCATGGCATTCCTGCAAGTCATCCTCAAGTATCCCCAGTTATTACCCAGTTAACCTCAAGTTCTTCTCAAGTCACTTCTACGTTCTTCCCCAAGTTAATAAGCTCATAACTAAGTCATCTCTAGTACAACAAGTTCTTTACTTTAAGGTTATCTTATAATACTTCAAAAAAATACAATCTATGTTTTTATCTTCCATAGTAAAATGCCTAATATAGTACACCCACGCCTCAACCAACCCGTTGTCATGTAGAGAATGTCTTGCCTCAGGCGTTCTCTGCCATAGAAATCTAATGCAATCTTACACCCTAAGCAACCGCCATGATTCCAATTGGGTCTATGGAAATGTCTTTTATAGACTCCCTGTCTTTATTATTGACTTTATCATTTTATAATACCGCCCATGATCTATTTTTATAAAAAACTTAAAAATAAGTTCTTTAAAATATTATTCCAGTATCAATGGATCAAAATGCTGCTTTGTATTGGCGGTTTTGGGTTGCAGTTGGTTCGGCTTCTGTATATAGCGGTTGGGAGATGTTTGGGCTCTTGTTTTGCCCGCGTTGTTTATATCTTTTAAGGATAACCGTAAATAACCGCCCCCCCAGCGCAGCAAGAGCAACCAAAAAATGACAACAGTTTTTAAGTGTCAATCTTCCATAAGTTTTGGGCCCTTGAATCAATGGAGTTTTTATAGCTGGCATTTGAATCAATTGTTCTGCGTTGGAGGTGTTAGTTTTCATGCTGAGTCATATTCAGTAACATTAATTTTTTTTGTCTGTTCACTCTGCTAATTGTTCTTTCCTGCTTCAACACGCCAGGATTTTTTACATGGTCTTCCACCGTGGGCCCTGATTCAGCGTTTTCTGTGATTTTCGGCTTGGTTACTTTCTCCACCTGGTTCAGTTGTTATCTGATTCTTGCTGATGTTCAGGCCCGGTCATTTTGAAGGGAAATACCCATCTATCGATTAAAGTTCTTAATCCCATGCTTAATGGCGCTAACAATGTTCAAATCTGTAGTATAGATCACACCCTAGAGACTCTAATGACTTTGTTTAAAACTGGATCATGCGTAAATCTTACGTAAGATCTAGTTCAGAATCAATGGGAGCACATCTACTGACTAGTTTAGTGTACAACCTAAGAACCGTTTGCCCCACACTTTTCACCATTCTAGACCCTAGCTGCGCTCATCTAACCTGTTATGCTACTTTTATAATGTCTTGTGAAGACATTGCTGAATCTGTTCTGCTGAACTTCAGTTCGAGGAACACTGTTTTGTTTTCCCACATGCGCCACAGAATACAGCTCTCCTCCTTTTTGGGCGAATAGCTTTGATCATCACTTGGATCATTCATAAGTTCAGGAAGGTTTAGGCGCCTTGTAGCTGTAGTGATCATCCTCTGATCATGTTTTTTACATAATTATTAATTATTTTATTTTATAACTGCGCACCGAAAAAACTTGTTACCAACCTGTATACCATTCTGCTGTTATTGGAGGACTAAGTGTAGGTACTCAATGCTTGGTAAAAAAGCTTTGTTCAAAAATAAACCCGGCAGATCTTGGAAAATAGACTTGAGGATTCAGCAAAGCTGATGCTATCATTGCCAGCTTCGGTTGCCACGAAAGATTTTGTCTAGTCAAGCAAGGAATAATCCCGCACACTATAACTATGTAAGAAAAAAAATACATTTATAAAAAATTGGCTTCACTCGCTCAATTAAGATAGGCGGCGCTGTGGTTGAATGCGCTTGCTTTTAGCGGAAGGTAATTTTGCATTTAGTTAAACTGCGGGATGACGGCGAGGAGAAAAAGCATAACAAAAGCTCATGGAGGAACTAGCAGCTGACAAGACGCCTATGAAAGCAGAGACTGAGCAGTTCGAATTTATTATTGACACACTGACAAACACAGGGGCATGCAGCTTACAATTTAAAGATGTTGATCAAGCAATTTAAAAAAATATTATCTAGTAACAGGCAAAACCAGTCCAGACAATTGCCCCCACCAAAATTTCTGTGACTTTTATCAACCATCAGCAAAACAAAAGATTGCAAGGAAATCGGGTTTATTGTCGTTGGTAAGACCGTTGTGTTTTTTGTTGCACATAATTTTGGCTGAGTAAAAAAATGAACAAAATCTTTTATTCGCCAAAAGGATATTGGAAGGGAATAACAGCAATTAAAAGCTAAGCCAAGCAGCTGGAGTCAGTGAACAAACAGCAAAAGAATGGTTATCTAAACAAGCGATTTGGCAAATTTATTTTACCTGCCCCTAGACGAATACAGAGCCAAACACTTTGTTAATACAACTCCAAACGACACCCAATCAAATGGATCTTCATATTTACCTCTGATAGGATTAGACGAAAAAGATTTAGACGCACTCACAGTCATTGACATAAGCTTCAAGTACAAAGATGCAGAACCATTAACACAAAAGAGTGCTTCTGCTGTTGCTGTTGCCATACAGCTGATATACCAGCGAGGCCCGCTAACTTACCCTCGCATGATTCAAGTTGATGATGGAAAAAGAATTTAAAGGCCAAGTGAATAAATTATTGTTAAAACACAGAGTTTACTATTAGAAGAGGCATTTTCCCGGGGGTTCACAGATCACAGGCTTTAGTTGAAAACTTTAACAAACAGTTGCCGAAAGACTTTTTTCCTACCCGTATCACAGAGAGCTGATTGACAATTCTCGCAACACAGAATGGGTTTGAAGACTGCCCTCAGTTTTGCGCGCAATGAATAATGAAGAATTTAAAGGGGTAAAACCAGTACAAGCAATCAAAAGAAAAACAATAAAAGCTGTTGAAGGAGAGTCTTCATCCCGGCAAACTATTACCATTTGGTTTGAAAGTTTGGTACCTTTATTACCGGGGGAAGCAAAGGGGACACTCGCATCAGGGCAACAGATCCAGTTTGGAGTGTTGATCCATATGAAATAAAAAAAATTGTAAAAATGAATCCGCCCGTGTATTATTTACGAGAAACTGACACAACAAAACAACCAGTCCTCAAAGATCTTTTGTGAAAGAAGAACTGCAGATAATTCCGCCAGACACAGTTCCGCTTTAATTAATTTACGGTTCTCCAGTGCCCAATTGCATATGAAAACTCTGGATTACAAACACCCGTTTTGTGTTTGTTCTATCTAATGACTTCTTTGTTACAACTGTTGTGTTGATCTCATGTAGATTAGATCGCAGTTTTACGTTGTCATGATGAAAAGTCTTATTGCCAAACAATGCTTCTTTGTAGTTGTCATTGTGATATGTTTGACTGCACAACGCTGCGAGATATTCCCTTTGCTTTCTTAATGATTTTCTCCTGGCTCGAAATACTGTACATTTTTGACCTTAAACCAACAAACTCCTTGATCACCTTTCCAGATAATTCATCCTTCATCTTTCCTAAAACCTTTTTATTAACGGATGAATGCAAGGCGAATCTTTAGGGTAATCAGATGTATCATACCATCCCGCATGTCCTTTAGCTACTTCCTTTTCCCATGTCTTTATAGATGTCTTCAGTAGGAATATCTATAACAAAACTATTCTGTATCTGTGTAAAGTACTCTGGACTCAGGTACGAGGGCTTAAAGTAGTCATAAGAAACTCTAACATCAAAAGCTTTGATAATTCAAAACAGTAAACCCAATAAATACAGGCTTGCCCAAATTTGACTTTTTTTTTTTTCATCATTATACCAAAAAGTGGTCATGAAATCTTTTAAAGTCCTGATAATTAGGTTTTGAATCAGCTTAATTGTTTCGTCTCTTGGGGGACCAATCTAACATCTTTTCGCTTGTGCGGAACTCCATAGTCTTTCCAAAACAGCTGTTGTTCATCAGCTTGAAAAAGTCTTTTTCTGAAGCATCTGTGGTTTTTAGTTTCTGAGGTCAGTGTTCTTCATGATGTATGGTTTCATGAACTGTTCTTGATCAAAAGCAATTATGCGATGAACAGTTTGTAAACTTCAACCCATTGTCTTAAATAAAATTGTAGAAGTCTGTAATGACAGACATAATTTTTTTTGCTGCGAAGATTGGGCACAAGTTTGGTGGTTCTCTTGGATCCATCTTTAGACTTTCTGCTGCTAATGGATAGTCATTATGCAGGTCATGGAGTTCCTGAGGATATTCAAGTCAACTTCTAGAAATGAAACCACGCTGTTGTTTCAGGCGTTAAACCCCCAACCACTTTAATGCCTTTTGAATATTATTCGGATCGCCGCCTGTGTACATTTAAAGTTGCGTAATGGAAGCGATTGCGCCATACCCATCCATAAGATTGTTTGCGTCTAAATACATGAGATAGTTAGACCTTTTATTTGGATCATAAATCGCCCAAGTATTTGTTGTTTGCTTTACAGTAATGATGCGACGCCATACAAATTCCTCCACGCAATCCTTTTTTCAATCATCTGAATCATTGGTAGGTCAGACAATAAATCAATCTGTACTCCAGTAAACTTTAAGAAAGCGTCCCAGCTCATCCCGGGCGCAGAATTAATGCGCGGGATCCAGGCTGTATGTTTCATGCAGGTCTTTCTATAATTTTCAAAAGACGTCCGCCAACAACATGTATCAGCCTTTTAAGTAGGAATCATGATATCTCCCATTGTTTTACACTCTAACTTCTGCCACGCATCTTGAGCATGCTGGTAATCAGATCACTGATGTCCTTTCCTCTGAGACTAGAAAAGAACGCCTTTAGGGGGAAAAGTGTGTCTTCATCAAACCTTTCCCAACTGTTCATGTACTCATAAGGGTAAACGCCCTTTCTAACAAGAGTTGAGTCAAATATTTCTTCTGTTTTTTGGGCAGGACTTTAAGGACATAGCCAGTGGACTCTAATGAACCCATCATGTGTTGCATAGAGCCCATAAAAAAGACATGTTATTTAGATTAAAGCACATGTACTTTTCTGAGGGACTGTGCAATGCATGTTTACCCTAAAGGCGTTGGTTACTGCTTTGCAATATAAGTGAAGTCGTAACCTCGCAAGTTATGAAAGAAGATGGGCAGCTTCCATGTTTTTGGTTCAAACTTTAGTTAAAAGATTGCATTTGTTGTGCGCAGCTCCTCGAACTTTCCGCTAATTGTGATCATGGTCTCTTACTTTTGGATTCGCTGCGTCTGATGAGAGGCCTAAACCACAAATCCAACAGTGAGTGGCTGAGGCTTTACTGTTGTTGGTCTTCAGACGTCATCATGATTTCAGAAAATTCAGATTATTAAAAACAATCATTACGCACTTGCTGCATGCGCTGTAAAAATCTTCTGGCCGCATCTGGTCCTCGTATAATTCTGGCCTTGAATGACGCCATCCGACCAAAACAACAATGAAAGCAAATGAACAAATTGTTGATACTCATTAAGACTGTTTTTTTTCGAAGTTTTTGTGGCGCTGGCCTTCATAAGGAACAATGAGTGATTCGAAGTCTGCGTAAACAACATATGGAGAATTTTGCATCCGTTTCCAGTTTCTTAAAACTAACTTTAGATCCAGGAGGGGGCGTAATTATTCTGTATTACAGTCTACAGAACTTTTACAATGTTTCTTATGTTCGCTCGCGGCTTGAACAGATGGCATTCATGTTAAACATTTTTTTACGAATTCTTGTTTGCCATGATCTTTTGAAGTAATGCTGCATTAGTCTACTCATTGTTCGTATCAATGTGTATGCGGTAGCCCTGTTGGCGAAGACATTAGGAGTAAGCCCAACATGTTTTTTGTCTGGTTCGCCTATTGTTGGGCTGTTCTTGGACACTTTTAATTGGGCACCAAATTTGTTTCCTCATCCCATGGTATACATTAACAGTTATTGGTTTGTTTTGTTCTTCAAATGATCAATTTGATTCTACACTAACGGGAAAGGATTTTCCATTGAAGTTTAGTCTTTGGTGTATTGCCGAAGTTAGTTACTCTCTTGCGGTGTCGGGGACATGATGCAGCCGGGCAAGAACACACCACATGAAACATTTGTCGTCTGAATTCTTTATGTTTAAAACTGCTCTCTTTGAAACCAACTCTCGAGGTAGCGGAATGTAAGCCTTGCCTACAATCGGGGCCCATACTTAGCCTGTTTTAATCTAATCTCTAAGACTTCGCCCTCTGACCAACCAGAGCCTCTCATTTTAGCTTCTTCAGCGCAGCGTCAAACTGTGCAAGCAGTTCGTCTGCCCAACCGGGTGTTTAAGTCATATGAGAAAAAAATAGTCTGCTGTTTAGTTTGAGACCCAGACTTCTAGATTTTTTCATTTATTTTTATATATGTCGATTAAAACAGCTAACATTCTTTCACTGGCGGGTCTATTGTTAGTTTGCCTGGAACTTGAGAAATAGCATGAACACACTTGCCTGTACGTTTGTTGGGTCAATGACTTCTAAATCAATATCATTCATTGCTCTTGATAAACGCTCTCTCTCAAGCTTTCCCTTCAAAACAATTCATCTGGGCCTTCATATATCTTAGCCATGCTGTCTTTCTTTTCTAAGCCAACATATTTATTTAAATTAAAAAAAATACAACGGCTTAATCAGAATCAATATCAACGGTCTTTTTGTGCTTGGACTCATAAACTAAAGTAAAACACCCTTCGTTGTTGTTACTGTGAGCTGTTTAGAACAGAGTTTAATGTTTCGTTTACTTTTTTTAAGCATTCCTTTTTATCTGCTCGGCGTCTGGCTGTTGAGAAAAAGTTGTCCCCCGCCTTTCTTTGAGATCAAACTTTTGTTTTTTTGTAGTCATCAAAATCGGCCTGTAAACGATTAAATTCTTCATCCGTGATGTTTGAGTCAACAAGGCTTTATTTATTGTCATTTTAAACGAACTAAGTTTGCCGTTTTAGTGAACCATAGCTGTGTGCTTTTGGATTTTTAGTTTTTAATTTTTTGCTAGCAGCACCTAAAGCTAACGAACACGGCCGGAGCTAAAGACAAACCTCCTAGGGGAAAAGCTCGGGTGCGCCTATGCCTGTTGCTAAGAGACCAACACTCGTTCCTGCTGATAGAGCGCTTATAGTCGATGCTCCAGTATTAAATAAGTAACAGCATTAAAGGCAGCAGAATCCCTTTCGTTTGGTTTTGCTGTATTTTAAAAGGTTTTTGCTCTAGTTTTTTGTTGCATTTGTGTAATGTTGGTTAATCTGAAGGTTTTATGTTAGGGCTTTCTACTACCCTCTTCTCTTGGCGGCGCTGTAGGCACATTTGGGATAATGTTTAACAGACATGCTTTTTATAAAATAAAATAATAGTATTGTTATATCTTTTAATCTGTTATTTTCAATATTCAGCTGCGCATCATATATTAAAAACAAATGTACATTAAGCGGTTTTTCGGCTTCTTTTTTTATCAATTTGAATGTTTATTACGTCTCTCACAGTTCTCTCCCGCTTCCATTTTAACCGATTACCTCTGTTGACCTTTTGGTCAAATCCATAAACCGTATTTTGTTTGTTAAATAATCATCAAGTCTTACACTGTGAAGGTGTAGATCTTTAGCCACAAGGTCAACTGTGGATTTCTACACCCCCCACCTCCAAACGTTTTCTTATTTCATCAAAATGTGATAAGGTTTAAGCCCGCTAGCATAGATTTGGTTAGGACTGCCCTCAATCGAACATTGTACTTTCGTTTTTTTTTGGATTAAAAAACTTTTCATTTCCCCTCTTTTGAAGGGTTTTTTCATCTTCACACGCAATAAAATCCCTTTTAAAGGGCGATCTTGCTGAACGCTAAAACAAAAATTTTCCATATAGTGTCTGCCCTGCTTCTAGGATATGTTGTATGATGAATCACTCTTTCGTAATATATTGCTAATTTTGACTGATATTGTTGTTCAATCAGCCTTGCTAAATTAGGGTTGCTAACAAGTCAAACCCCTAACGAGATGTCAGAAATGCGTACTTTGCTTCGGTGTCTGATGATTTAAATAACCCTTTTTGTATTCTTTAAAGTTAGTTCATATGACAATCTGTCTTTTAATGCTCCTTGAAAGTATGGCGCATGCGCTTTTAACAACTCAAAATCTAAGGGAATGGAAAAGCGATTTCTAAACGCAAAATTACAGCCACATACTTTTTGCCGTCTTTAGTATCTGCGGCACCTATTCTATGTTTTAGTGTTCTTCATTTTCTATTCCTTGAAACGCAAGTCAGCCCTTTCAGTCCCGGTTAGCCCATAGATCAGAATAGGTTAAAAATATGTCTGCATTGTGTAAAGAAAATATTTCTTGCCCCTCAAGTTTTATAGAAATTTTCTTAACGATTGCCCGCCCCAGATTCTGTACAACTGTCCTGTTTGGGTCTGTTGTTTGAATCGAGCGCTATTTTGAAAGTAAGACGCGCAGAGCCTGGCACAATCACGTCCATTGCTCCTGGTTTCTGGAAATTTGACAGTAAGAATTTGATCTGCATCAATAGTAGATGGATTATTTGGAACAGAAAATTAGTCCGCTTATTTCCCTTCACCCCAAAAGGGTTCTTTCAGTCTTCTATGCGGGTCAAGAATCGAGCCATTTTGTTGTGACATTTTTATAAAGCAAAATAAAAAATAATTATTAAAAACATGGCAGGAATTGAAGATGAAGAAGATTATGATGTTTTTGATCCTGGAGACGACATGAGTGAAATGATCCCTTTAATACAACATCGCTCAAACGCTCTCAATGCGGCATGAATTAAAAAAAGTAAGGTTAAATCATTTTACGAAAGTTTAGGCCAAGAACCTCCCGAATTTAAGACCCAAATGATTTTGAATTAAAAGATGATCATTTGTCTGTAAAAAACGATTCAAGGGCAACTTGTTGGGCTTACAACTAAACCCGACCCATCAAAGTTTTTAGCCAAGAGTACAATTATACAAAGACTTAGTGTGAAAGACCAAAATCGCCTTGGCCTTGTTAGACCGAAATTAGATAGGGATGCATTTCTAAACTTCAAAACACACTGCAGGAACTCCCAACAGCTAACCAAATACAAAACATGGAACTTGAAAGAATAAATCAATCGGCGATGAAATAATAAATGCAATAGAAGCAGAAACAGTTTTTCGAAGAAACAGCATTGAAGACTATACACGACTCACCGCTACCCATGCGAGAAATAACGGCCCTTGATCATGCTTTAAGAACCATTAGAGGCGAATTAACAAACAATTTAGCAAAACTGGGTTTTGAACTAGATGAGCATATAAAAAAGAGAAAAAGAAAAAACTCGTTGAGGCTGATGACGCCAACTTGGGGCCTGTATTAAAGAAAGAATAAGACAAAGACTAAAAGATCTTGAACAAGAAAGATCAGCAAGACTAGAAGCGCTGACTACTAACCGAGACCAATTACGAACTCAAGTGAATAGAATAAGAGAAACTTCGAAAAAATTTTATATGAAGACACGACACTAGCAGAACGAATACGAACACGTTTAGAGAGCAAGGAGTCACATTAGCAAGCGTTATAACTGCCTTAGGATTTGCAATAAGTACTTTGGGTGTTGGTTTATTACAGGCGGCGGTGGCCAAAGTTCAGTACCTCCACCGCCATCGCCTCCACCTGATAAAATCAGGGGTTTTAAAAACAGCTTGATTCATCTGCGAATTTATTAAAAAATTAAGCCGGTAAAGCCGTAAACGCTTTACCAGGAATATTGGGGAGTATTGTCAGCTGGCTTTTGTCTACTGAAAGCAAAGTATTTGGGCTTTATGGCCGACACTTATGGACATTAGTTCTTGTAATATTTTGGGTTACTATTTAGAAAGATAAAGACCAAGTAATCCTATGCCAGTTAATCCAAGAACAAGCGCTGCCCTTTTCATTTCATGGTCATCGCGAACAGAGCCCGCGAGCTTTGCTGGTCTTTCAATGACTTTGGGGGTTTGGACTTCGGGGATTAGATGACTTCATTTTGGGTGTTCTTTTATTGTTTGTAATATTACTGGCTCAGAATTTATGTCTTTTTTTCCCAACCTTCTGTTCATTGCCCTGCTATAAAAATTTTCATTATTATAGTTTATTATTGTACCTATCTGGAGTCTGAGGTCAGAAGCAGCATGTATAAACCAGTGCCAACAGCAAAGTCTACTTTCGATCTTGCGTATTGTAAAACATGTTGGTACCTTTGAATACTTGAAGGTAAATCAACTGTAGAATTAATGGCGTCCTCTAAATTGCTAAGTATTGTTTTTGTGGCATCAAAGCCAGTAAAGGATCAGTTATGCTCGATCTCGCCTGTGCTTGCGACCACAAAACACCAAACGTTAATTACGAATAAGTCGTTTATTCGTTCTATTCCCGCTCTAGTTAGGCCCTTAGAAGTGTCCTAAGATAAATGTCGTCCATGCTGTTTTATGCTCTTGCTGTAGGGACCCGGGCTGAACAGTTGGGCCAAAAAAGAAAGTTTTGAAAGGAGGATGCCAGTCAAGTTATACTTTCTGTGCGTGCCCCGAAAATAAAGGTCGCCTAGGCCATGATTATGATCCAACTTTTGTCTAAGTCGTCTTGAATGTTAATTTAAATTTCTTTTTACAAATCCTTTTCAAAAGCCTTCATGTCTATTCTGTTGCTGAGTGGATTAAAAACGGTTTGTCATTTGGCAATGGCGCTTGCAGTTCAGTCAAAATACGTCTAAAGGTGTAATAGAATGAAAATCTGTACACGACCTCACCAAAGGATCATGGGATTTAAATGATCAGCATTACGACCCCTCACACCCAGTTGATGCGCAAAACACAGCAAAGTTTAACGGGTTCTGTTAAAACTGCATCGGATGACTAAACCACGCTTTCTTGATGTGGTCGTTTTAAATGGGGGGTTAAGATAGCTCTTCAATGGAGTACTCACCTTTTTATGAAAAGGGGCAGTTGGGTCACAGCAATGCCAAAAAGGTATCAGTTGCTATATTTTTAAGATTGTAGTGCGGCCCAACAGAATATTTTGCACCAGAAATATTTGAATGCACCATTTTTAATTTTTTTTTAAAAAATGTTTGTAACAATAACAACTCAAGACCGTCCTTCGTTTTTAGAACATGCTATTGATAACAATTGCGGAACCAAAAGGGTTTCGCGCTCCATGAAATATTCTACAAAGTGTATGGTTTAATATAAGCGAAGCCAAGGAGAATAATACGGTTCTAAAAGTTGACAAATCAGGAACAAAGTTAGCCAGTTAACAATACCTGATGGTTATTACGGGTTTTGCTCACTAAAAGAAGCAATGAGTAACTTTGGCATTACTCTCAAATTTAACAATGCAAATCTGAAAACAATGTTAACATTCAAGCCTGAAGAAGAAGGAGGTTACTATTTTGAAAAGAGCTAGCAAAAATGTTAGGCTTTACGGCTAACAATTATAGTTTTAGAGTTTACACCACCAAAACTACTTATGGGGGGGAAAGTCCGTCGATCTTGCATTACATTCATTACTCTATGTTCATTGGATGAGCTAAGCACTGATGAAAACTTATATGATGGAAGGCCCTCAACTTTTTTAAGAGCTCTTCCATCAGGGAAAGCTGCATATTGCGATTATGAAATTATACAATTCCCTAATTTACAGTTTAAAAGATTAGTTGCGGGAGGGTTGGTTTCTTTTAATATAAAAATTGCAGACAAAACAGGGAAAGTTGTGAAATGTGATAACCTGCACATTGTTTTTAGAAATAAAATAAAAGGGTTACTAAAAAATAATGTCGCGTGGGCCAAAAGAACAGGAGTTACATTAGCGCCTGTAAGGTGTATAACTTTAAAATTTAAAAGACCTTGCAGACGTTGCGGACTTTGAACAGAATGGCGAGATAGGCGCTTTGTATGGGTTTGAGTACACTAAAGATGGTGATTATAAACGCAAAGAGGTTGGCGAAGCAAAAAGTTTCCTAAATAGAACAACTGCGCAATCTAAAGCAAATAATGTTGGCCAGTATGAATATAAATATTTTCGAAAACCTGACCTCAAATGGCACTTAGAACCATATTTAAAAGGGGGCATAAAATTGAATTCATAAGCCCATTTACATATTTTAGCCGTCAAAAAGTTTCAGAAAAGCATTCAACTCTGGCCCTTTACATTTTAAGTCTTATGCCGGAGGGACAATAGTCGGAAAGAAATTGAAATAACGCCGAATGGGAAAAAGCAGTACATCCTCCACAGAAAAGAAACAGTTGTTAAAAAAAGCTTCTACAAAATTACAGTTCTTTCCAAGCAGAAAATAGGGCCCACGTTCACAATGATATTTGAAATTTCTGTCTTTAAAGATGTGGAGAGGGAGGGGGTTGTGGGCGTTAGTGAGACCTTATAAAGGGAAATTAATATTAGCTGGCAAAACTTAGACGTAAACGCCTTAACGTTGTTGTCGTCGTTCTTCAAAATTTGGTGAGGATTTTAAGATCATAACAAAAAGCAACAAAATCAATGTTGACTTAAATAGAAACAATCTTACAGAACTAAATTGGATTAATCTTACACATTTAGGCCCCGTAGGGTTTTATTATACTGAACAAATTTTGACAGAGAGTATGATAAAATAATAACTGGATTAGATTAAATTTGCTATTAAAACTATGGAGCAGTTAAACTTTATGACAAAAACTCCTCATTGCTCATTGATTTGTGGGCAGACGGTTGTGGAAAAACAATATTTTTCCTCGACCTGTTACAAACAGTTTATCGTTATAATTTTAATCATATGTGGTTTTCTGTCCAACACTTAAATGGAACAAAGCATATCAAGATAGAAGGTTTATATGGACAGATGATGACATATATTTAAATTGATCCCAGCAATAAACTGAGTGAGTGTTTTTTGAACAGTTTATAGATGTTTGAAGGAACGCAGACACTATTTAAATTTTAGATGACTGTTCGGCAGAAAGAGACATAGTTAAAAAGAGAAACACTTTGTCGAAACTAGCTTTCAGCGGAAGACATGCTCGGATAAGTGTGTGGATTTTAGTCAGAAATAAACTCAGTTTTTAAAAGACTTTAGAGAACAGTTAAAGACGTAGTGTTATTTCACATGAAAGACAGAGACTCATTTGAAGAATGTTTGCGTGAAAATGATGTTATTGAAAATGATCAGGAAAAACATAGGATTAAACAAAAACTGAAATCTGAAAAATTTGTAAATTGTATTAAAAAAGGGAAAACCCTACACAGTATGTTTGTTTGTAGATAATCGTTATTTTTTAGTTATTGAAGTCTTACTTTTCAGAGAACAGGAAAACCTTTATTCGGGCCACTTTCGCCCCAAACTGGGTTTAGGCGAAGGTGGCCAGAATGAAGGTTTTCCTGTTCTCTGTTGGATAAGATGAATGAGTTGTTTCTTATTCAATAGTTTTACTTAGATGTTGAATGAGGAATATGTTCTGATGGATAATAACACACACACACACACACACACACACAAAACACACACACACACACACACACACACACACACACGCACACACACACACACACACGCCACCCCACACACACACCAACCCCAATCAATGTATGGTTTCTCGAAAATTGAAAGCTATTGTTTGATGTTTGATGATGATGTTAGTTAAAAAACAAGCATTTATTTTACAGAAGTGTGTTTTGTCTATAAATTGTGTCAACTATAATTGCCCAAAATTTATCTGAAATCATTTTGGTTGATATTGTAAGAAAGGGGGTGTAAAGGAAATGGTTTATGACGAGGATAGTAAAAGGAAATCCTTTCTTGTAAAATGGTTTTTGATGAGGGTTTACAAAGCGGAATTGTGCTTTTGCTGTTCTTGGGGTAGTGAATCGAAATCTTTCCTTGGATAGAGGTTCATGTAAAGGTATGGGGTATATGTTGTTGTGCTTGTCTGCTTAGGATAATAAGAATAATTTTTATGGCCTGTGGATGGCTTTGGGGAAGAGGGGGAGGTTTGGAAAAGACGAGAGGTTTCATGGCCATGGACAAAAAGGAGAGAGGAGGAACACATGTTAAAAGACTGTCAGTGCAGGCTTCCAGTGCCAGGGACTGAGCACGGGGTCTTGGTGCCAGGGATGGGCCAGACAAACTGTCAGTCTTTGACAGGTTACAGGCGTGACTTCTTCCCGGAACTGGGAGAATGTCAGACAGTCAAAGAACGCCCGAGAGCTACCCAGAGCTGCCCGGAGTGAGGGGCGGGTGGAACAAACAAAAAAAAAGGTTTTCTTCGCCAGGGTGGTGAATTTAACCTCTTTTCCTCCCCCTCTGTCCATACCAGGGCCAATAACCGCAAAGAAACTTACTCCCTTTTTTTAATAAAAGGTGTGGCTTAACAAGTTTCAGCTTTAGTTTTCCTTTCCAGTGGGAGAACGCGTTTGTCTGATTGGAGTGAAAAGAGAGTACAGATAGCAGGCACACATTCAAGCATGAAACATAATCTTTATTCTGTCTATCTGGGACTTCTTTACAGTGGGGACCCCGTTTCTTTTTTCCCCTAGGTTAGGATTATAAGTTGTGTTTTTCCCGGGGTAAAACACTTTGCCTGTTTCAGAGGGTTTCTTTGGAAATACTTCCATTTGAAAATTTATTTATTTTTTTGATCAAGTTATTTTTGCTTGTTTTTTTTTCCATCTCCGGTTTTGTGGGGGTGCCCTTTGTACATAGTAAGTTTCTGGGGTACCGAGGACTTTAGGATCTTTCCCTTTTTGTGAAAAAAAAAACAAACAAAAACATTTTGCCTGTCTAATTGATATTCTACGCTCATCTTATCTGACTTGTCTGTCATTTTGTGACTTTCTGTATGTCAGTAGTATGGGGCCACACCCCTTTGTTTGTATCTCTGTTCGTTTTGTCCGTTTCCATACCTTAGGCTTGTGTATTTTTTTTTTTCTGTATATTTTTCTTTTTACATTGTATTTGTGAAAGAATATACCTATATTTTTATAATTTTTCTATTGTGAAAAGTGAATATGGATGATGAAACATTTGATCGCCTGGTGAGACAGGCACAGGCACTTGGACTTGAAGGTGAGGCTTTAACCAAGTATATTGAAGATGCTTTGGAAAGAAATGAGCGCCAAAAGTGCGCGAGGGTGAACAGAAGGGAAATTTGGAAACTTCAGAAAGAAGAGAGAGAAGCTCAGAAAGAGGAAAGAGAAACTAAAACTCTGAAAGAGGGAAAGAGAAGCTAAAACTCTGAAAGAGGAAAGAGAAGCTAAAACTCTGAAAGAAGAGAGAGAAAGAGAAGCTAAAACTCTGAAAGAAGAGAGAGAAAGAGAAGCTAAAACTCTGAAAGAAGAGAGAGAAAGAGAAGCTAAAGCTCTGAGAGAGGAGAAAGAGAGAGAAGCTCAAAC
The DNA here is from genome assembly GCA_018398815.1 of Conus ventricosus. NCBI lineage: Eukaryota > Metazoa > Mollusca > Gastropoda > Neogastropoda > Conidae > Conus > Conus ventricosus. Next base: position 37,170 of record JAFLJL010005133.1, read on the forward strand.
TCGGAGAAGAGAAAGTAACCTACAAGAAAAGCAACTAGAATTAGAACGGGAACGAATCAGATTAGAAGCTCAGAAAAACGAGTCAAACCTCGGGGGAGAAGCCACGGAAGGGCTGTATTCACCTACTGTAAAGGGGGCTGGCGCTTCAAGATATCCTAAGCTTCCATTTTTAATGAAAATAAAGATGACATAGATTCTTCATTTTTCGTTTTGAAACCTATGCTCATAATCTAAACTGGAAGAAACAGAATGGGGAATGCTTTTGGGTGCACATCTCCAGGGAAGCGCGCTTAGCTTATACCATTCCCTTTGTACGACAGGATTGGTTAAACTATGATTAACTGAAGGAGCTCTTCTTACAAAATTTCAGTGTTCAAAAGAGGGTTCAGGGGAAAAATTCCGCTCATGCCGCCCTGAAAATGATGAATCATTTTGCTGCGTTTTTCATTCGTCTGACTCATCTTTTTGAATGGGAAAAGGGTAGATTTATCACAAAATTGAAAAATCATATGCTGCTCTTCGTGACCATATTTTGTCTGAACAGTTTTAATGAGTGTCAGCAAGGATCTATCTATTTTTGAAAGAGGGGTTTTTAAGGACGTCAAACCTGGTTACCAACTGTGAACATTATAGATTTTGCACACCCAAACAAAAGTTTCGCTCGAACAGCCAGAGTGGACTTTGGTCTTGCAGCTGAACCTGTGTATGACAAGCCTTATACAAGCCAACCGGCTCCTTTTTCACTATTCAAGGGGCTCTCAATTTACCAGGAACCTTCGCCGCTCATCTCGTAGGGGGGGACAGAAAGGTCGCATTCTGAGTACAGGTGGCTTCTATCAACAAGACAGAGACAGAACTGCCGTTTTTTTGAGTGCAATGGTACAGGTCATTTTAAAAAGGGAAAGCCCGAGTATCTTAAGCGCACTACAAGGGACAAAAATGCATCCAGTGCCACTTTTTTTAGGGGGTAGACAATCCATGTCTAACTCTCCTTCAAAGGTTTCTGCTGTTGGGTTTTGTGGATGAGCCCGCTTTGAAGGAAGATGTTCTTTGTTCAGGTTCTACTGCAGGATCTCTACAGTTGTGGAAGGATTGGTCAATGGGTTTCAGGTGTCTATTACTGCGTGACCAGGAGCTACTACTGCTGGTGTCAGAAAAGCGTTGGTACGGTCTGATCAGTATGTGGGTCGCACACAGAAGGTTGTCTCCTTTGGAGGTAATGTAGAGGTTTTTCCTTTAGCGCAGGTAGAAGTGGAATCGCTTTTGTTTAGTGGAAAAATTTTGTGCTGGGTCATAGATGACCCAATAGCCGATCTTATTTTGGGAAACGTAGAAGGAGTGTCTCCCATTCCTGGGCTTGTACTTGGCAACGTTGATTCCCAAGCTGCTGCTGTCATGACACGGGCTCAGACAGAGACCGAAGCCAACTCTCCCACACCGCTTCTATTCCCTTTCAAGATCTTCACGTTGACCCATCAGAAAATGAGAGAACTGCAGAATTCAATGATTCTCTTCATACATTTGAGAATTGGAAACACTGGGTTCGTCTGTCAAAGCAGGAAAAGGTTCGTTTTCTTTTTTCCGGAAAAAGGCATTCTTTTCCCTCGATTTTCCAAGGATGTGGTCCAGGTTAATCAGGTGGTGGTACCTGCTTTTCTCAGGCGAGGGGTACTCTTTACAGCTCATGATGGGGTACTGGCAGGTCATTGTGGGTCAGGAAGACACTAGGCAGGGTGCAAAATCGGTTCTGGTGGCCAGGCGTCACTCGTGATGTGAGACATTATTGTCAAACCTGCACTGTCTTGTCAGAAATGTGCAGCGAAAGGTCGAACTCAGATGTGCCCTTGGGAAAACCCTGCAAGGATTGAGGAACCTTTCCTAAAAGTCGCTGTGGACATTGTAGGTCCTGTCTCTCCACCTTCTGAGGAAAAACACAGGTACCTGTTGACTCTAGTTGATGTGGGAACACGCTTTCCAGAGGCCATTCTGTTGAAGAAAGTGGACTCTGTTCAGTAGCAGAGGCACTTTTTTCCGTTTTCTGTCGGTTGGGTTTTCCAAGGGAACTTTTGTCTGATAACGGATCCCAGTTCACATCTGAAATGTTTTCTGAATTCCTTATTGCTTTTTGTCAAAGGTGTCCACTCGTCTCCCATACCACGCTCAATCGAATGGAGTGGTGAAAGGTTCATGGAACTTTGAGCCAATGCTGAGGAACTCATTCAGGACCAGCCCAAACTTTGGCATCGTTACATTCCTGCGCTTTTGTTTTCTTGTCGGAAATGCCGAAAGAATCGACAGGATTTTGTCCCTTTGAACTGCTCTTTGGGCGTCGGCCACGGGGGCCCATTGATTTTTTGGCGGACTCATGGGCTGGACGAGAGAGCTCACAGGAGGCAAAAACAGTCTGACTATGTTTTTAACCTGCGTAATACCCTTGCAAAATGGCTTCTCTTGCTCACGATTCAGTTGGGTAGGTCCAGACGGATTCAGAAACATTACCATGATAGAAAGTCGAAGCATCGATCATTCAGGGGTTTGGGGATGAGGTTCTGGTTTTCTTGCCTCCACTTCGAACAAATTGTTAATGAGGTGGAAAGGTCCATACAAGGTAGTGCAGAAGTTGGACTATGACTACGTCATTGACATGGGTGGAAAAAGAAAAATTTTTCATCCCAACATGCTGAAGAAATTTTTTCACCGAAAGGGTTTCATCTGGATCAGTCTCAGTTACTTGTGGGATTACATTTCTTTTGAGGACATCCTTCCGTCTTCTTTTGTGGCACAGTCGGGAGACTTGCGTCTGTCTGTCTCTGATATTCCCTCAACAAAGCTACCCTGTGCAGGAATGGTGGCTGTTGTATCAGACTTTTAAGGAATCTGCTGATGTCTCGCTTTACCACTACCTACTCTTCCCTTTATCTGTGAAGGGGAAAAATTTTAAGACGTTCGTGTTTTATTCCAGCTTGTCCATCTGTACAACAGGAGGAAATGCGAGAACTGTTTGCTTTTTTCTCAACTTTTGACAACGGAACCAGGCCAGTTTCATTGAATGTTTTGATGAGTACATCTCACCACTGAGGGAGCCAGTTTAACGGGAAAAAGTATCCGTTACCATTCTTGCTCATGAAACTATTAAACAGAGGTGATCAACATGTTAGAAATGGGGGTAATCGAACCTTCTCAGTCTGCTTTTTGTGCTCCTGTCGTACTGGTAAAAAACCCGATGGCTCAACAAGATTTTGCTGGATTACAGAGAATTTAAACAAAGTGACAGTGGTAGGGTGCTGAACCTATCCCTGATCAGGAGCAGTTATTCTCACAGCTTGCCCGTGCCAAATTCTTCACTAAACTGGATTTAACGAAAGGATATTGGGAGATCATGGTCAATAAAGAAGATGCCACAAAACTGCCTTTCAAACACCTCTAGGCTTTTCCGTGGGTGAGGATGCCATTTGGTTTGGCAACGCACCAGCTACATTTGCCAGGGCTATGAGGCTACTTCAGCTGGGCGACCATGCCCTAAATTTCTTCGATGACATACTTGTATACAGTTGTCCTGGAGCAGCATCTGTTTTGATGTTCGTAGGGGTTTTCTTTCCCCTTTAAAGGGGGCTGGATTTACTGCTCGTCCAACGAAGATCTTTACTGGATTTTCAGAACTTGAGTTTCTGGGACATGTTGTTGGTCGTGGGATTTGTCAACCCCCGACGGAAAAAATTGAGAGGATCTTACAGATTCCTGTCCCTTCCACAAAACGTCAGATCAAGCTCTGTTGGGATTAGTGGGATACTATAGGAAATTCATTACGAATTTTGCCACAGTCACTGCTCCCATCTCCAAAAGTGTTGGCTGGTAAGTCCCCACGTCGGATTTTCTTGGACTCCAGACTGTCAGAATGCCTTGCAGGGTCTCCCGGAGTGTTTGTCAAGATCCCCTGTTCTCTTATTGGCTGATCTTTCCAAGCCATTTTTTGGTAAGAACAGATGCCGTTCCATTGGAAAAGGTGGAATTCTGTTTCAGGATTTTGAGGGCACTCTGCATCTGTCACTTTTGTCAGCAGAAAGCTCTTCCCAGAGAAACGCGGTACAGCACAAATAGAACGGGAGTGTTTGGCCATTGTTTGGGTCATTTCAAGTTGGGGAGGTACCTCTGGGAAGGGGAGTTTCTGTTGGAAACAGATCACCGTCCTTTGACATACCTTCAGTCTGGAAGGTTTTAAAATTCCAGGGTCATGAGGTGGGCACTTGCTCTCCAAGAATATCGCTTTTCGGTGCAGTCAGTCAAAGGATCTGAGAACCTTTGGGCCGATTTTCTCAGCAGAGCTGATTGATTGGAAGTATGTTGTTGCGTGTTCGTATCACGTCAGGATGCTGGTTTTGTATGTTCTCTTCTAATTTTTTTTTCTGTGTCGAACGTTGGCACGTTCTTTCATTAGGGGGGGAGAACTGTAACAAAAGGCGTTTTGTCCCAGACAATTAGAGCTGGGGCCAAAAGAAAATAAACACCCAGTAGAGGTTGTGCGTGCGCAGTTTGCGTGAACAGAAATCGCTCACTGTTTTGGAAGTCGCGGGCTGAAGTTTTTGCTGACACTGTTGACATGTCTTTTGCCTTGTAAAGGTATGTATTGGTTAGCTTTTGGGGGTAGGGAGATAGGGGGTTTAACATAATTTATGTATTGGAAACTAAACAATCTTTAGATATGTTGCAGAATTCCAAACCCCAAATCTACCGTCGTTTTATAACGGGATGAGGGATTTTTTGTCGTGAATGTTTATGTATTCCGTTTGAAATTAACAGTTGGATAAATGAATGATGTTGTTCCTTCATTCAATAGTTTTACTTAGATGTTTAATAAGGAATATGTTTCTGATGGATAAATAACAACACACACACACACACACACACACACACACACACACACACCACACACACACACGCACAACCCACCACACAACGCAATCAATGTATGGTTTCTCGAAAATTGATATGCTATTGTGTGATGTTTGTTGATGATGTATAGTTAATAAAACAAGCATTTATTTACAGAAGTGTATGTTTTGTCTATAAAATTGTGTCAACTATAATTGCAAATTTATCGAAATCATTGTGGTTGATATTGTAAGAAAGGGGATGTAAAGGAAATGGTTATGACGAGGATAGTAAAAGGAAATCCTTTCTTTTTAAAAGGTATTGAGAGGTTGACCAAAGCGGAATTGTGCTTTTGCTGTTCTTGAGGGTAGTGAATCGAAATCTTTCCTTGGATAGGTTCATGTAAAGGTATGGTGTATATGTTGTTGTGCTTTTCTGTTAGGATAATAAGAATAATTTTTATGGCCTGTGGATGGACTTTGGGGAAGAGGGGTTTGAAAAAACGAGAGGTTTCATGGCCATGGACAAAAAGGAGAGAGGAGGAACAATGTTAAAAGACTGTCACTGTGCAGGCTTCCAGTGCCAGGGACTGAGCACGGGGTCTTGTGCCAGGAGATGGGACAGACAAACTGTCAGGTCTTTGACAGGTTTCAGGCGTGACCTTCCCGGGAAATGGGAGAATGTCAGACAGTCAAAGAACGCCCGAGAGCTACCTCCAGAGCTGCCCGGAGTGAGGGGGGGAGGAACAAACAAAAAAACGGTGTCTTCGCCAGGGGTGAATTTAACCTCTTTTCCTCTCCTCTGTCCATACCAGGGGCCCTAACCGCAAAGAAACTTACTCCTTTTTTTAATAAAAGGGTGGGGGCTTAACAAGTTTCAGCTTTAGTTTCCTTTCCAGTGGGGAGAACGCGTTTGTCTGATTTGGAGTGACAGAGAGTACAGATAGCAAGCACACATTCAAGCATGAACACATAATCTTTATTCTGTCTATCTGGACTTTCTTTACAGTGTGTGGGGTGTGTGTGTGTGTGTGTGTGTGTGTGCGTGCGTGCGAGTGTGTGTATGTGTTTTTGGTTTTGTGTGGTGTGTGTGTGTGTGTCTGTGTGTTTTGTGTGTGTTTTGCGCGCGCGCACGCACGTGAGCGTAATTTTAAAATTTGTGCGTGTTGCAAAAGAATGTAGGCAACAAATTTAAAAATTTTTTTAATTAAGATGCACACAACACAACAAACACACACACACCCCACACCGTGCGCGCGCGTGCGTGCGTACGCACGCACACACGACGCACGCCATGGGGGTGTACGTGCACATTCACCCACTCACACTGAGGCTTGAAACGGCTGCGGACACTTTGTTCCGCTTTTGTAAGTTATATTCACCTCGCGGAACAAAGTGTCCGCAGGTTTCTGCGGACACTTTGAATGTCAGTTCACGGGAAAAAAGTGTCCCGCAAGGGAACAAAGTGTCCCCTGCGGACACTTTGTTTTCTGCGGACACTTTGTACCGTCACAGCACCCCTCTCGGAGTTGGGCTAAAACATCGCCCGCTCGGCTACAGTCTCCACCGACGACAAGGGACTTGTGCAGCGCTCCAACGATTTTCATCCTGCTCCCTCTTTGAGGTGACCTCACGCGGCACAGAACCATCGCCACCCGAGGATGAAGAAGACTGCCCGATGGCCCCGAAGACAGCCTTTTTTTGGGGGGGGAGGGTGGGGGGGGGGGGGGGAAGTAGCCAAATACATCGACGCCCATCGTCGGCCGACCAACACCACAAAGTGAACCGAAGTTCACGCGGAATCAGGGCTGAGAGAGTGACAGACGACAGCCCCAGACACACCATTGCCAACGACAACAGCCATGAACTATGCAGACTTCAGTCTGCCCGTGAATCTTGTCGTGGAGGACATCCGGCTAATAGGACGTTAAACTCACCCATTGACTTGACACTAATTGCTCAGCGGAGGAGCCGCCGTGAGTGGGTGTCCCCTCTGAAATGCGCCAATGTCCGTCCAGCGAGTCTCCATGACCTTGCCGACACCGGCGACCCCGACCCAAACTCACCCAAGGCATAGACATAGACTGGACATCGACACTAAGGTCCCCGTGGGAGCAAGGCTTGGTGGGTCACAGAATATCAGACTTTTTTTTATGCTGAGCGATGAGAATGAGGATGTTGAAGATGATGGTGCCATGGAAGTCCGTTTTGGTCACAGACTGCAGGACAGAACTGCACTCCAGTCTCACTTTCAGAACATAGATCCAAGCGCGTGAACGTAGTCTGGCAGACACGGGCACTTGCAGTGTTGGTTGGAAAATTTGAACGACATTTACACGACATTCACCGAGACGCATCCACTGGCTGGACGAAACAATAGTGTTGTTCCACTCTTTCTAACTCAACCCAAAACAAATTCAAATCTGGGTGTGGTCGGTCAGGGGAAAAAATATCCCATTAATAATTGGCTGTTGGGGGAATCGAACCCACCGCCTCCCAGACAGGAATCCGCGACGTTAACCATTGCGCTACCGTGACTGGCACTACTGTAAAGTTTGACCATGCTGTCGAAAATGTTTTGTTTTGATTTGCAAAGAGCACGTTAAAGAAATCCACTAAAAAGTCAATAACAGCCGCATTTGCCAGTGTTTTCAATTCGGTCTGTAAATGTTTGATACCGTTCACAGCTTTACTCTTACTAAAAGGGGCATTGAAAGGTGTTCTTCTACATGATCCTCTTCTTCTGTTCTGACATGGAAGAATGAGAACCTGGAAACTAGCGAGAAAAGAAATGTGTGGTCCGATGAAAACGTGAGTATTTGCAAAGAACAAATCGATTTTTCTGTTTGTTTAGCGGAGACTTGAGGAGAGCTAATGGAATTATGAAGGATGACATAAAAAAAATATTGATATTTTCATTAATGCATTTCATGAAGCAGCAGCTTGTATGGTTAAAAGGGATTGAAATTATTAGTGGTTTGATAAAGGTGGTACACAATCAAAAAAATTAGTAAAGGTCGTCTTTGGACCTGGTGAAGGTAAAAATAAAACCCAACAGATTTAGTAAGGCATAAAAAGATGTATGTCAAGGGAAAAAACTCTTTTCAACACCATAGCAAAGGAGAAGACAGAGAAATGTGATGAGTGAAGGCTTCAGAAACTGAGGGAGTCGATTAATAAACTAAAGGTACTTTTTTGGTCCAGAGTCAGATCTCTAAGTCGAAAAAGAATAGTTTGTAATGATATCGGTTCTCAACAGTGGTGTGATAGCGTGTTCAATGACGGGAGAGATACAGATCAACACGAAAACTTCATCTAAAAAGATGATTTATTCGAAGAACCAACATTTAATGCTCCTACAACCTACCGTGAATTTACAAACATCGAACTTTAAAAGAATGGTAAAAACATGCCGGCATCAATAACATACACGCAAAATGTATAAATTGGCAAATGCAGCTGTTACTGGCCTTTTAGTTGATCTCTTTGACACATTCTTTGAGAAAGGAGTATTTCCAGCGGCATGGTCAAAGTCCATTACAGAACTGAAATACAACAAGGGAGACATCGACGATCCAGATACTTACAGAGAAGAGGCAATAACGATTGTAATAGGACAGAGGCTGATACTCATGCGTTGAATAAAAGGCTTCAAACAGGCAGAGAGAGAGTGGAAAATAACTGAGGAATAGTAGGATTCACAGCAGACTAGAGCATGATCGATCACATATTTACTGTATAAACATTACACGAATGGAAAGATAAACAGTAAACAAGTGGGGTATGTTTTGCTTCCATAAGGAAACCTAACACAGAGTAACTTTTATTCAAGACTGGCACAGCCTTTTAAACTTGAATAAAGTCAGACAAATACATAGACGAACAATCTAATAGTGGGGGAAAAACAAGCGCAGGCCAACAACTGAACTGTCTGGCAAAGATTTGGGCTTGAGGGGAGGGGAGAGGGGAGTTTGAAGATGGAGAAACTGGGAAAATGAAATTTAAAATAAAAATTAAAAAAAAAAAAAATTAAATTAAAAAAAAAAAAAATGTTACAGATATGAAAACTCTTCTCTAGCCGCATAAGGGAACCATCGCAATCCCTTTTGAAGGCAGATATATTTGTATTGCCTGCTCCGAGGCCTTTCGCCTGCTGGATCAGGACTCATCAGGGAGACACGGCTGGTTGTGTCTGCGCTCCCGGCGTCAAATAGAGACACACCACAGTCCATAATACTGTGGTGTTCTCACCACCATGGGTGCAAAAAAGAATCCAATAGCACCCCCAGAGCAGCCAGCGAAGAGTAGTAAATGCAACCAGATTGTTCGTCTATGTATTTGTCTGACTTTATTCAAGTTTAAAAGGCTGTGCCAGTCTTGAATAAAAGTTACTCTGTGTTAGGTTTCCTTATGGGAGCAAAACATACCCCACTTGTTTACTGTTTATCGTTTACTGTTCCCTACCTCATTTCATTTCCGATTTTGCTGTGATTAAATTGAGGTTATTTGTATTTGTTTCTGTCCGTGTGTGTGTTTGTCTTTTGATCTCCCTTGCATGTTTGGGTGGATCCTCAGGCGTAGGCTCAAAGACTGTCCCCTACATTTTATATTATTTGCATAATGTCTTTAGTTTTACAGCAACTTTTTTTCCTCCCCACACGATCACCGAAGTTCGCAATTCGCACCTGGAATTTTGAGCAAGAACGATAACAACACGAAAAAGATTTATAGATTTTTCTTGTGACGTAGCATATGGTGACCTGCGCAAGATGGCCGAGTTGTGCTTGTCATGTGAAAGCAGTGATTACGACCCTTCTGCGTCAGATACCAACGACAGTGCATCTATTGAAGGACCAGATGACTTTGTAAGGCCATACCAATTCGAACCTTACGCAGACGAGTCCACGGATCCAGCCGACACTGACTCGACCGTAGTTGCCAGCAGCGATCGTGAATAGCTGCATGTCGATCGTGAAGATCGATTGAATTCAAGTTCTTGGTAAGAATGCATAATAACTAAAGTAGTCAGATCTGTACAAGTTTGTATGTTAGCATGTAGAAGATGGTATAGTATACTTGATTAGCGTATATAATAGGCCGCGAGATTTGTGCTTATCTCTTGATCAGGACTTTGTTGACACATTGTTTGATTAGCGCAACTTTCTTGGCCCAGTGTGGACTGTGTAGTAGTAAGCGGACAGGCTGATATACGTAGCCTAGGCCTCGGGGCCTTTCTTGAATCCCCATCCATGTATAGGTTTCGAGCCGTTGACGTCACACGCAATGATTTATGGGATCGCCGGCCATCGCGGGAAGGCAGCACAGTAGCAGACAGCGATTGATAAACACCGTGAGCTCGGGCCGGGCGAAGACTGAACAAATCTACAATGGCTCCAGGGAAATATTGTTGTGTAATCGGCTGTCATAGCTCATCACACACACACACAAGGGTACAAAAAGAGAACATGGCTTGCGATTTTTTAGAATTCCGAGTGTGAAACGGCATCACGGAAAATTCATGGAAGAACTCGCCGCACGGAGCATGAAGTAAGACGGCGAGTGATAAACACAGTGAAACACTGTTATGTTATCGGCTGTCATAGCTCTTCTCACACATACTAGGGTGAAAAACGAGAACATGGACTGCAATTATTTAGAATTCCGAGGGTGAAATGCCATTGCGGAAAATTAATGGTAGGTCTGACAACACGGAGAAGAAGAGCGTCGATTGCCGCGATCAGGCGTACGGCCATCACGTTTGAGCACAGTGAAGAAGGCGCTCGAGTCTGTTCCAAACATTTTCATGGATGTAATTAGATACCCCTCGATTCTGTATGCAACATGCATAAGATTTTAAGTGGATGGAAGGGCACAGAGTTTTAAAATGCCCAAACGAATGTGTGTGTGCGTGCGTGCGCGCGCGTGCGTGCGTTGTGTTGTGCGTGTATGTGAGTGAGTGAGTATGTGTGTGTTCAAGTCCAGCTTCCCTACTATGGGAGACTCATTAGCTGAATTCAGCTTGTCAGTATGGTTCTTCCTTTAGCCAACATTGTCATTAGTGTGACAAACATTGGGAGATCAAATCTGAATGACTGACATGAGAATCCTCATACTGTAGGTGAAAGTGGTACAGGAAAGTAATGAGGCAGGAAAACTTTTGAAACTGATCATTTCACATAGTAAAAAAGTTCAGTGTGAGTACTTTCTGAAAGCAAATCTTTGAAAAGAGTCGGATAGAACTGACGCCAAAATTTCCAGATGTAATAAAGTAATAATTAGCTGATCTGTAATCTTGTGCAGTTTAAATACCACACACACACACCACACACACACACACACACACACACTGCTTGGAACACAAACTGACGCACAACTATGCAAAACAACTCAGAAAATGTACAGAAGCAGCTTTCATTCAAAATATTTTTCCCCTCCTTTTTTAAATCTCCATTTTGGATAAATACATGAAAGTCAAAGGAATCACTTGCATAAAATACATGAAAAGTCAAAGGAATCACCTATTTCCAACCACTCCTCCCCTTTCCCGTCAACTCCTCTCCAGCCATAGACAATACTTATTGTTTTAATGTCAAGAGTAGTGTGTTGTTGTTTTTTAATACTTTTGATGTTATTATTTTGTTTTGTATTTATTTATTTATTTATTTTAAATTTTTGTTTGTTTGTTGTTGCTCTATTTTCTACTCAGCATCAAATACCCTGCAGTTTCATGTGAATTCCTTTTGTTATTCTCTGTAATGAATGACTGCTTATCAAATAGATTTGGACAAGTAGAATAAAGAAGTTCTTTAACTTTTCTATCTTTTTTGCTCAGTGTTAGTGGCTTGTGGCCTTTAAGGTAGTGCACCTGCCAAGGAAGCGAAAAGTCCCCTGCGAAACGCAGAGGAAGAGGAAGTAGTTCCTCAGTCTGGAAGAGAAAGTATACTTTAAATGCTGAATGTTGATGCAATGTATAATAAAAAAAATACACATCTTCATGATGTAGATTCATCTTTCTAAACTCTTTAACAAAGGTGCAATATATTGTTCAGAGCCTAGCATTGGAAAAAAGTGATTTAGGCTTACTCGGCGAGTCCTGGGGCCGCCTAGGCTGAGTGATTTTTCCTTCAGCCCTTTCTGTGGATGTCCGTTTCGCAGTGGTTTTCAGCGCAACGAAACCTTTGTTGAGTACGCGATCTCCTTATCGCACAACGTGCAATGGGCCTTGCCAGCACAAGTCAGTTTCCTGAAAAATTCACCATATTGGCACTTGCTCTTTCATTTCCGTCGTCGTCGAAAATGACAAAATCGGCATCAAGCCAGTCCCATCTCCATTGGTAGCGGCATCCTTGGTCAGAAAACGGCTTTCCGCGTTGAACAACATCGACTCTTCGCGCCATGATACTCGCTGCTGTAAGTTAACAAGGGAAAGTGTACAAAGATGGCGGCGAGCCCGACCGATTTGGAATAGGCGACAGCGTACCGAATAAGAAGCGCGCCGGATGCGAATTTTTTTTTTTCGCGATAAAAACGATTTCGGCGTACGCTCGATCGAAATCGGCGTATGGGGGTCTATGAATCGGCGTATATACGCCGAAAATCTTACAATGCTAGACCCTGATTGTTAGTTATCAGCTTGATCTACATAATGAAAAAAACATGAAATGATGCAAGACACATCAGACATGCACAAAAAAAAAGAGAAAACACACACACACAAACGCAGAACATGCTGAGAAAAAATCAAAGCTTAATCAAATTTGTTTATAAACTTTATCTCCTTTGCATTTGATAATGAAATAATGTATGAGCACACTCACAGCCCTACATCTACACAGCATAACCTAGTGTGTGTGTGTGTGTGTGTGTGTGTGTGTGTGTGGGGGGGGGGGGGGGGGTACAAAGGATGTGTGATGCATTGATTTGGTGCATACTCAGTGGATGTTAACACATTTTAACAGAGTTGACAGAGAATACTTTGTAAAATCTACCTTTGCCTTGACAACCGAGTGTTCACAGTTGGGGGGGTTGTAGACTTCAATTCATGCACCCAGCCATCAGTAAACTGCACATTATATGCTTCAAGGCTTTTGTAGCACTCTAACTGCTGCAAGGTGTATGCGTTTGCACCGCAGACAAGGTAACTCACGAGTCGTATGGATCAAATCCATTCAACCACTCCAATTTTTGGCGATAGCGAGATCTACACTCCCCATCTAACTTGTCAATATACTTGATGTTCTTTTTTTGCTGCGATCTTCTGCATGGTGGCTGAAAACAAGGCACAAACAACGACACGCCGCAGTGACAAGATAGAGAGGAAATGGCCGTCGCCGGAAAGGTGCCTTCCCAATATGGAGGTTGCCGTTCGCTTCGGTAGAAACGTGACGTCATCGCTCGAAACCTATTGTTTAGTATTCTGAATAGGTTTGTTGCGTATGTGCATATTGGTTTATTAATCAAATTCAAATAACAATATAGTGAATTTATGATCTGCATCAAGGAGATTTTTAAATGAGTTAGTAGATCGTGCAAACTTGATGTTAGTTGGTAGATCATTCCAAAGATGTGTTATTCTTTTTCCAAAAACCATTTTGTGTTTATTAGTCTGACAGTGTTCAATGAAGATTTTCCCATCTGGCTTCCTTGTAACACTATCAGTATATAATTTGAAAAAATCCTTTATTTGTACACAGGGCTTCTGAAAACGCAAAAATTTGCTTACAGTACGCATTAAAACTCTACGGGACGCACTGGGTGTCCGGGTAAGGGGTCCCCAGGGACCCCTTCAAATTTTGGTGAAGTCGGACATAGCCTAAAGTGAGAAAAGACTGCCGTCAACATCGTAAGTTGGGTGCCGTAACAACGTAGGTCTGCTACACTTCGGACCGAACCCATCCCTTTTCAAGTTAGAACAGTAACAAAGTGAGTAGGGCAGCCTCCTAACAACATACGTTGGTCACTTTTGTCGTCTGCTGAGGCTGACTGACTAAGCTTAACGCTAGGCCACAGCATCGTTTTCAGTTGACCGAATTTTCCTACTTTGAGCCATGTGATGTCACGATGACGCTTTTCATTTTCCCGGCAGGAGAGAGGCATTTCCGCGAAGCCTTTGTTTCCAACATGTCTCTCGAAGCGTGGTTAACGAAATTATCGTCGCAAAAGCGAAAAAGCGTAGCAGAGGAGCAAGATCGAGAACGGATACAATTTTTAATGTTTATTTTGTTGTTTTTATTGTGACGATGTGTCTGTGACAATTGCAGTGCGCGTGCAGGGATGCAATTTTTTAACGTATATTTTGTTGTTTTTATTGTGGTGTAGGGACTGTCGCGGTCAAATTCGTTGCTCAGTCAAATTCGTTGACAGGGACCCCTTAATGTTAGCCTGGGACCCCTTAAAAATCTGATGAAGGGGTCCCAGGGACCGGAAAGATTTTCACCCCAGCAGAAGCCCTGGTACATCAACCAAATCTTTGTACATCCACCAAATCATTAAATATTTTGTAGACTTCGATCAGATCACCGCGGATACGTCTACCTTTTAATGAGTGTAAGTTTAAGTATCTTAGCCGTTGTTCATAATTCATACTTTTGCATTGCCGTAGTAGCTTTGTAGCCCTTCTTTGTACTTTCTCAACTGCCTTTGACTGCCTTTTGAGTAAGGGATACCATGATATTTCCATATTCTAAGTGCGGTCGTACCAGACTTTTGTACAATTTCAATAAAATTTCAATAATTATTTTTTCAAGTATGTGAAAGTTCTCTTTTTAGTCATATCTTTTGGGTTTTTGCTTTATGGATGTTTTATTGTATGTACTCGAAAAAAAGTAGTGGGTCAAAAATAACACCAAGATCTTTTTTTTCCCTCACATCATATATTTCATTTTCTTGTCCATTTCCCTTTCATATAATACTTTGATTTGGGTTTGTTTTCCTAGTGCATAACATTTAATTTTGGTATTGAATGTAAGTTCCCTTCATTGATCATTTTTGTAAGAGTATACATCCCTTTTTTATTTTTTTTTGTTGGGGATTTCCATGTTTGTGTCAGCAAAATCTTACAAATTTCTTTGGACAGATTCGGAAGACGTTTTAAAATAGTGAAAAGTATGGGGCCTAGGTATTTCCTTGAGGTATACCACTGTACACGTCTTTGTGAGTGGGTCATTATCCTTTTCTTTTTTTGTTCGCCCGATGGAACAGTGAAAATTAAGCCTTATTTTAAAAAATTTAGGTGCAATGTGGAAAATGCTCAGTATGGGGCCCCTGAAGGGAAAGCCCGTGTGTGCAGAGGTGGAGGGATGGCAGCTGTCCCGGCAGAAAATTTCCGGCTACAAAGCATCACGCAACATCGGGTTCCCAAAATGTGTGCCCTTTTGGGGTATGTGCTGAGGAAGATACTCACGTATCGCCAGCAACAGAAAAAACATTCAAAATAAAAAAAAAGTAAGGCAGGTTTTTTTTTTCCAATAAAATGAAAAGGGAAAATTTTATCATGAACCGAGCTTTGGACTGTGACTTTGATTTTCAATCACTACATTTTGTGAAAAACGCATGTCAAAACGTTTGCATGCGACGTCAGTAGTGCCGGTTGTATGCGGCCACAGTCAGTAGTACCTGGTTATGTGGCGCTAACATAATTTAAAAAACATATAAAAGAACTAGGTTAAAAGTGTAGAAGATCCTCCCCACTTGAATTTTCTCGCTTCTTTCTTTTTTTTTTTCTTTCAAAATTGCCCTTTTCAGTCTAGAGAGAGAGTTAAGTTAATCTTTTCGTAGATTTGCAGTTTTATTTGGTCCTTGTACGGAGAAGATAATTCATCTTGATTTATATGGGAAACGGAGGGCGACAGGGAAGGGAAAGAGCACTAGTATCAGACTGTCAGGGAAGTGGCTCCATTCTATATGGGAATGTGGGAAGTTTGAGAAATCGAAGTTTTGAAGCTGTGAATTATCATTCAACCAACATTTTTAAGCTGAAAAGGTTAGATGAAACACCAGCTCTATCTACACTGAAAAGGCCAATTTATTGAAAAAAAATGGAAAGAAGCGAAGAAGAAAACAAGATGGGGGAGTGGAGGGTGGCGGGTGGGGTAAGGTTATGTATAAGTACAATGTTGCCAAACATTATTATCAGTATTTCAGTAACATCCCTAAAAAATTGAATGGGAAGTAGCCCCCATTTCCCTTAAAAATCAGATTCCAGTGCTTTTGCTAGGGACTAGTAACCTGGCAAACCACTGGGTCCACTACAAGATAATAGTCAAGATTAAACATTTTTGTTGATAAACTCTATCAGCAACAGCGCAAAAACAGTTTTAGCATGTCGAAGAGATAGGTGGGAATGCTCATTTTGTTATGTGTTACATGGTGTATTACCCTTGTCAATCTCTCAGACTCTCTCTCACATGTGTACACACACACACGGTGCACACCACACACACACACCACGCACACACAAAGTGTCCGGGGGGTGGCGTTGGGGAGGATTTCCAGTTACACGGAACACCAGTACACACACATCCGAGCTATATATATGAAGAAAAAAATGGGTAAATTTAAATTTTTTAAAGGACCCAGGCCCCCCCACCCTTTAAAAACCTGTAAAAAATATAGGGAAAAAAACACACCTCTTTTGATGGTGCCGGGAACCCACCCTCTGACAAGAATCCGACGACTGTCCCTCCCCCCCCCCCCCCCCTCCCTGTCCCTGAGGAAAGATGAAGAAAAGTTCATGCATAGTGGCTGGTGGCCAGTTAGGAAATCTGGTTTTCTGATGTAAAGAAATGCTGGTGGAGTTGAACACTTGGTGCAAGGGATGTTGGGGAGGAAAAAAATTGAAGCAAGTGATGAACGGGCTTGGGGGTGGCAGGCAGACAGAACCTGCCTGCCACCCCCAAGCCGGTTCATCACTGTGAAAATTGATTCCTTACTTTCTGCAGACATGGGACATGTGTCCCTGAAGTGTGAAAACAGTCTGATGCACTGCATACCAAAATGGTATGTAATACTCTTATTGTTCAGGACTTCAACAACGACCATATAAAAAAACAACTGGGGACCCTCTCCCTTTAATGTTGTAACTACTAATTTTTTAATTATGTGTATCGTTCTTTAAGGGAGGGGTATTACAACTATATAGAAGGGTAATTAGATTTTACAGAAAATAGCATAGCAGTTATAGATCTCAGAGTATGCACTTAAAAAGGGAAAGAGTCTTATTACTTTAAGGGTCCAGGAAAGAGTCTTATACTTTAAGGGATCTCCACTGTTGTAATGCCTGTCATACTTGTATGAAATTCATTATATTGACAAGGAACCGAACTTTGTCACCACGCACCTGGCCCGCCCGCAAACTCCCCCCCACTAGCAAGTTTGTTTGGGGGAAGCAAAAACAAAACGTGGTTTCCTGTTCATCAGTTTTAAAAATTGGGTTAGTAGTTGGCTTTATAGAAAAAATCATTTCCCACATTTTCTAATGTTGTATAATACTACCTCCGTGTTGTCTGTGGGCGCTGCATACCGATAACAGCATATCGGCAACTGACTCGTTTTGTGTGGGGCCCCTGGGAAAGGGACATTCGGGTAGTTTGCTGCCATCATGTGCTGTCGTGAATCAGGGATTCCTTTCGAGTGCTGACGCTAGATACACTTGCTTTGGAACCAGAGTGCAGATTTGGCAAGCCCTTGAAATTAAACTTGACCACCAGTGCTTGAAACCCTTTTAGTTAGAGAGATTGTGCCCATCCTTTGTTTCTGGCGAGATCGTTGATAGATATAATTATTGTATGTGCATCACAATTGTTAAGTCAGCCATTTTTCATTGGTCGGAATTATTTTAATCAACTCATTTCCTACGAGTCATGCAGGATAATTTTTAGGTAATACTGAAGTCTATTCCACGGCGCGTACACATTATGTTTGTTGACCCGGCACAATTTCAATTTCATCTAATCATTCACTTTGACAGCATATCCACATATATAGCACAACTAGGTTTCCTTTTCACAGTTTCCCAGTGTCCGTCACTTCTTTGTTGTTACGAGAGTAGGTGCTGCTGAACGGCATTTCCTCTTTGTTGGTTTTTGTGACGGCTGCACACATAGGGGTGGCATCGCGTGCTGCTGATGTTGTACAGCACCTCTGTTCCCAGTGTCGGTCAGCTGCCCTTGAAGCCACGCAATCACTCGGCGCACAAAGTCTCTGGCCATAATCTTGTGGTCATGAAAGCATAATTGGTTATTGCCTTTTCAGCAAAAATGTGAACAAATGCGTAGACTGTACAGTTTTTTTTTTTTTTAGTTTTTTTTATATATTAAAATCCTTAAAAAAATATCCAAAATGAGGTCTTTGAAAGGAATGGATCCTATTAGGGTGATACTTTTAAGAAGGGCAACGGCTGCTAGAAGTACGTCTGATAGGGATGTAGTGTTATAAAGGGGATCTCTGTACATACCTTGAAAAGCGCCCATAATAAGAAAGTGTTACTGTGTGCTTTTGCTCGTTATCCATTATTTTTGGCTTTACCACAGACATGGCATGGTGCTTGGTTTGTTTCACATTTTATTTATCATTTGCCCTTACACCATAAAACATTATGAAATACAAGTGGTCCCCCCACCCCACCCCCTAATAAAACCTTAAAAAATCGTCAGAATTAGATCTAATAAGGGAGGGGTCTTGGGGTGGGGGGTGGTGGTGGGGGGGTGGAGGGATATTTTAATACATTCAAAGGGCAAAACTATCAATGGAAGGAAGTTGGTTCTTTGAGGGAGGGCGTCATATAATGGGTCCTAAAAATGGGGGCACAATATTATAAGCAATTGTGTCTCTCATTGTCATGGAATCTGAAGAATGTGACATTTACTTACCAAATGTCGCATGACTCCTCAATTCCTTGGACCACAAACTCCTTTCTAGCTTTCCGGGAAGGCGACATTTGTAGCACAGTGGTCCATCCTTCTTTGTGCTTGAGGTCGGTTGCTGTTTTCACTGAAAGTGACTGCGGCCAGTATGCTTCTGTAAATGGTTTAAAAGGATATTTGTGTTAATATATTTTAACGATATCCGGCCCCAAAAGAAAACGGTATTGTTACAGTACCCTGGACTGACTCAAATTTTGTTATGCTGGACCTGATCTGTTTTTTGCTTGGGGTAAAATAAAAAGACAGAGATTGAGAATATCCAAAAATGAAATCGCTTAGCAAGGGGGGGTACTAAGCTCACTACTAAAAAATGGCATCGATCGCCATCATGACGGTGCCATGTTTCCTAAAATATTGATGACAATGAAACATTTAAAAGAATCGCTCCATCGCGCTGATAATTTTCTTGGACATTTATTTCTCATATAGGAAAATGTCATTCCTGTGGGAGTGATAATAGCTGAAAAGTTTCAAGTGAGTTTGGTCCGACTTGGTGATTTAAAAAAAAAAAGGAAAGAAGAAGAGATTTACCAAATCAAACCTTTTTTTGTACCAGGTACCATAACCTTTTCTTTTTGGAAGACTTGGGGGGGGGGAGTGGTGGAGCTAATTTCATGTAACAATTAAAAAATTCTTTTACTTGTTTCAAAAATCTTACTTATATTTGTATTTTGTGTCATTTTAAACTGGTTCTTGTTTACTTTTACATAATACTTGCGGATCATCCACTCGCTGTGTGTTCCCACCTTCCCCTTGCTCCCCTCCGTCCCTCCCCATATTTGTCAGTGCGTCTTCGGCCTTCGTCCAAGGTCTGGGAAAAACTTTTTTTTGGGTGGGTTTACAAAGCTGGGCGGGAGATCTGAGGTTCAACGCAAAGTGTATGTGCAATCCGTGAGGGCCAAATTCCACCTAAATTGACCGCAGAAGGGGTCCAGACCACACTGACAGGCCCACAGATGGGCACACCCACGTTGCTCATGTCCTAATGTTTTAGAGATGCCAAAAACTATAAATATGGTAATATAGGATATTTACTGTGTCCATCATCATAGGAGGAATCCAATCATCTCGGAGCGAAGTGGTTGAGACGAGGAAAGGCTCAATGGCAGCAGTTTGAGGTAGTGGACAGCAGTGGGACACTCACAGCATGTATGTAGACTGGGATGACCTCAGTGTTAGTACCGAACTTTGCTGCCTGAAAATGAGAAAAGGACGACGAGACTTAACAAGTCTCTTTTC
Source organism: Conus ventricosus (assembly GCA_018398815.1). NCBI lineage: Eukaryota > Metazoa > Mollusca > Gastropoda > Neogastropoda > Conidae > Conus > Conus ventricosus. The sequence continues at coordinate 57,199 of JAFLJL010005133.1, forward strand.
CGTTACTTATTTCAATCTTCACGTGGGAAATATTAGTGGTGTGTAGAAAAGTCAAATTAGCCTTGATTCGTCTATTCACATTTTCATACAGTTGTGCTGAAGCGGTTTATGGATAGCTGAGTAATTACCAGCTGCCTGCAATAAAACTGGAAAAAAGTTATCTTCTGTTGTCTTTCATGGTGCTGCGAGTAAACTGGAAACATGTTATATATGTAACATTGCATTAAGAAACACTTAAAACAGATCTGTTTATCATATCTTTGCCAAATTTGTAATTTCTGAAACAAAGAATCGTAATTAAACAACACAAAAATTCAACTGAACGACTCTGACCAAATCTGAATCCTATAGGGCAAGTGTGTTATTCCTGGAATTTTGAGTGACTTTCAATGGTTTCTGTGCCACTTTATCCTTGATTTTTAGATCTGGGTCATCTAAACTGAATTACACAAAGCAGTTGCCCTGTTTGTTTTAGGGGGCCCACAATCACAAAATACCTCAACGCCCATTTTGGCAAACACCAAACAAAAGTTGGATTTGTATGCTGATTTGAATGACTGAACACAAACATTTGTTTCAAAGGAGTTGGTACCTGAATGCTTTTTTTAGGTTTTTTTTTTTTTTTTTTTTGAGGGTGGGGGGGGTGGGGGGGGGGTCTAATTATTTCTTTCTCATAATTTAGACTTTTTTGCTGTGAATATTTCGAAAACTTCGTAAGGGTAAACAGGCCTGTTTAAAATTAGAAGAAACAAAAACACATCTAATGCAGTGTGATAAAACAGGACAATTATATTTTTACTGACCTTCCTTCAGCACTTTTTCCGCGCTCTTGACCTTCCAGAGGAAGGAGTGTGACACATACATTTAGTAAATGCAGGGACCCTATGGTCATGTTGTTGAGCAGATGGTTGCACAAAGACTGCCACTTTTCCATCAACTTCCCATCAGCCTCAGGAGTGGAGACTAACTGTCCAGTACAGGTGGTGATGATGGACCAATCCAAGTGAACAGCTCCCATGGCAGTCTTTGGTGTTGGCCACCTTTAGTAGTTTTTCATTCAGTCCTGTAAAAAAAAATTATTGCACAATGTTTTAGCGTTCATAATTATCTGAATATTTGTTTGGGCTTTGCAGGGTTTGCATTATAAACCATTTAATTTTGAATTACCACAATATTTTTCTCGCCATGTAAAGAAGTTTGACCTGGAATACACTGGATTTTCTCTCACTCTGCTCAGTTCATGGAAGTGTTGATGAGACTAATAAACTTGAAGTCCAAAGTGTCCACGTATAAAAACCAGTGGCAAAAAAGTACTCATTTGTTTTACAATTTTACACACACGTATTCTCTTATTATCATTGCTTACAACAATTGCAAGCAATGGAATTTATAGCAAAAAGAACCAACGTGTGGGCCTAGGGATAAAAGTATGGCATACACTAAAACAAAAGGTAAAATATCTGACTGCTCCTGTACACAACAGATATTCAAAATGAAAAAAATCTGCTTTGCTGAAAAATGGAACTGACAATGACCATCCCTTTGCTCCTTTCATCAAGATCACCCCAGCGTTACTCAAAACTAATGGAGTTGTATGCCGTAAATAACAGTCGACCATGGCCGAAAGAACTTAGGTTTTCTTCAGTTTCCTGACTGACCCTAGTTCTTAACCCCAGTCCCTAAACTTTTCTTGATCAATGGGAAAAAATAAAGTGTCACGATTACACAAGCAAAAATGCATCACATGGGGTAGGGTGCGTCAAATGACGCATGAGGGATCTTTCATTTGACCCAGTCTGTCAGTAAATTGGTTTATTGGCCATAACCTCTAAGGAATTCACCTTGGCAACATGCCAGACTTCAAACGAGTGCTCTAACACCTGGATGTTGTTTTCTACGCTGATGATGGACAGGATTCCTCTGTCCTGTCACGCTCGCCACATCCAGCCCTTTGTCCTTCAGAACAGCCGGCCAGCGCTTCAACCCATCCTTCTCCATTCTGCAGCTGCTTCCCACATCCTCCTCATTGCACTCAACCCATAAACGTGTCATGTATCAGGTCACTCTTCAGTGTGCCGTAACACCCTATATAACATTTACTTCTATTTCTACACCAATCACTAGTTAATGCGTTTAGACTGCCTTTCAAAATTACATCATAATGATCTTACTGAGGGTAAGCCTTAGAGAGTAAGCTGCCACTTTCTGTCCTCCTACCCCTTAAAAATGCAAACATCCAACAATAAAACAAATGGGAGGAAGCACAAACACAATGCATAATGCAAAGGTGTGACAAACACTGCAAACACATTACTTAAATGTCATCAGTACGGGACCCAATTTCACCGCAGTACTGTATTTTTACGGAAGTACAAGGCAACCTTATAAGGGACTCCCGAATTACACACAAAAAACAAGACTGTGTGCTTTATTTAATTCCATACTCTATTGTCAGTCATAGTTATAAGACTCGGGATCTCAGTTTAGGAGGAAAAAGTAAAACGCCTTCGTAGTCATTAAAAAATGTGGTACACTATTCTAACTTACTTTTAAAGGATATGCATGGGTGAACTGAACATTGTTTGCTTTGGGTTCGAGTCTGTTTTTCCCTTAAAACATAACAACGAAAAAGTGGTTTACTAACTGTCTCATGACCTTTTAAAAACCAAAAAAAAACAATTCCTTTTCACTTCTTTTATCCATTTAACTTACAAAGGACAGTGTCTTTTACATTCTTTTTTTCCTTTTTGAGTTTGATAATAAACAGCATAATTGTATTTGCCACACCCAGCGTACCCGTCCGGAGATACGTCAAATATAAGCCCACATACGGTAAAGTATCATTATAAGAAATACTTGTGCCTTACTTACTAATGATATGGACTTTCCTTGCACTTCATCGTCATAAACAAGAATCAATAAGTGCTCACAATCATATGATATAACAGTGACGTTACACCCTGGTAGGGCTAGGGACTAGACCAGGGCCCTAGCACTCTTTCAGCAAAGAAAAAAATGCTGCTAGGAGCAGTATACATTGTAATTCACTTTAAACAGTCTCAGGGAGGCTTCTATTGCATCTTTCATATCCATACTATTGTCAGCTTTTAAACGGCTTAGCCCCCCCCCCCCCCCCCCCCTCCCCCTTGTGGGCTTGATACCTTTTTGTAGGCTTGCTATGCCACTTTGCAATTTAATGTCCGCCAATACAATGAAATAATAACAAACTACCCCCCCCCCCCCCCTTCTCATTAAACACACATGAACAGTGAAGTGCTGATGTTGAAGAGTGTAATGACAAACTGCCCTGATAAAAGAGAAATGGCAGTGCCCTGGTTTTTGCAGAAATCAACAAATCAGAATAAGCTGCCAATATTAAAGTAATCAGACATTTCTCCTGACTGACAGGCACATATGGGATGTTTTCATTCAGCTGTGCGATGATCTATGACTAGGGTTGGTAAATCACTGCACAGATTATAGCAGAATACTAGTCGCTTTCTTTTAAGTTTTTCATTACCTTTTGTTTCAAAAAGTAAGAATGCATGATTGAGGGAAAGTCGGAACCCATGTCTCTAAAGGAAAATAACACATCATTTCACAACATTGAATTAAAAAATCAAAAGGACATTCTATTACATGTCCCTATTGCAACACACAGACTGTACATAGATTTATTACTGTGTTCGTAAAGCAAACTGTTGGTCTGGACGCCTGCATTCCAGTGAAAATGTGTGTTCGACTGCACTTGATTATCAGCTGCAGCAGCAAGATCTATTGTCCGTCAGGAGGAGAGACTGGCAGTCGGCTCACATTGACTGTTGCAAAAATTCTGCCTTTAAACCTGTGCAATGCACGCAGCTTGACAGTACATACACACTGGCACTAGCCACTACATGCATAACCACACACAACCTCCCCAAAATGTGCTAGGCTCTCAAAATCGAAAAACGTGCCTTTGAAAATATTTTGCTATCCCCTCCCTCTCTACCCCGCTAAATAGAAACCGTGCCTTGTGAGTTGGCAGAAAATGTGTACCCCCTTACTCCCCCGCCCTTTCCTGTAAAACCTTTCGGTAGCTAAAGAATGTACAATATAACACAACACAACACAACAAACAAGGTATGTCACTGAATGTGATTGGCGCTGACATCGTTGCCCCCAAAAATGTAATCATTCCATGTACATTACATGTCCATGACATCCTCTTACTTTACTGCTACTAAAAAACATTGAGGTCTGGAGTATGATGTAACAAGATATAACAAGAATTTTATTTTTAAATTTCAATAAAAACACAAAACACCGTCTGTTTAAGCGCAAGCTTTCGAAGCCAGACTATTTCTTCAGGCCGCATGACAACAAGTGACCGCAATAGAAAAAATGTCGCGTCCATAGGTGACTTGTGACATCATCTTTCTCCGCTCTCTCTCTCTCTCTTCTCTCTCTCTCTCTCTCGAGCATAACTCCATCATTCCTCCGTTTCTATGGTCACTCAGACCCCACTTGGAGCCCTTCGTGGATAGTTGTGTTCTTGAGCTTATATCTCTCAGACCTCTCCCTCTCCTGTGTTTATGAATGTCCAGATTTTCATTAAGTTCGATGGACTGTTGCAGGCGGAGGTCAGTCATGGTTACGGGGCCATTAAAAGGTTTGGCAACCAAAGATCCTTCTTTGCTGATGCATCCCTCGTGGGGCATAGAAGCGCTCCGCCCAGGTATTGCCGGTCTCCCAACATCTGCACATTCATGACCGCTGCCACAGTCAATCAAGTACACCAGATTGTTGGAAGTACAGCGGACCACATCTCTGATGTTAAAAGATTGACCCGTCTGACGCTGGTGAATGAAGTTTGGTGTTCCTGCAGATGTTCTTTGCAGATGATACACCGTCGTTTGTCCATTTGTGGCAGCGTTGATCTTCATGTAACATCTTCACCTCGCTCGCAATACTAGGCTGAGATACATTCGGGGGCCAAGCATGATTGCATCAGCAGTTTGCGGAGGTTAGTACAGTTTCTTTCCCCCACGATGGGAGGAAATGGAACAGCCTGGTCATTCCTCTGTTGTATGGCGGACTTCATGTATGTCTGAGCATGGCAAGTGGGGATTCGAAGGGTTTATGTGTGATGAATTGAACGGCACTCTCTCTGCATTGTTCTTTCTGCGCACTAGTTGAGAGGCGTCACTCCTTGAGATAACTTTCACCTTCTCAATGGATGCCTCCACAGCGTTGCTGATAGCCCCTCTTGCTCATCTTTGCTGATAGATTCTTGCTTTCTCTGCTGGAACTTGTCTTCCTCAGAAACAAAATGGGCGTTATACGTAGCACTGTTCCCGTATGGTATCCCCCTTTTTTTTTTTTTTTTTTCCCATTTTGCCCCCCAGGGGTGTCGTGGGTGGACATGAGTTGAACGGCAAGTAACATTGTGCGCAATAGGTTTCTTTGGGGTGCTAGTCGGTGGTGATCTGACCGGGTTTTTCGTGCTGATGCTGGACATCCAGGTAAGGGGTAGCCCATGTTCCATAATTGGCGGTGACTTGAATCGTTGGATGCTGCATGTTTAGCCAGGTCAGAAACTCCTTCAAGTTCTTGCTCACCTGCCTCACAACATTGATGATTTCATCGATGTATCTACGCCACATGGTGAGATCAATTGTGACCATGAGACTGTGCCAAAGATCCTCTTCTCCAACCAGCCCAGGAACACATTGGCAATCGATGGTGCTAGGGTGCCCGTCGCTGTTTCCTGTATTGACGGAAGAGCTCTCCGTTCAAAGTTGACGACTTGTTAGACAGGATGTGCTTTACAATGTCCATAGGTTGGTGGTACTGGGGATCTTGTCTGTAAATGACAATCACTCATCATTTCTGCCAGGGATTTCGCCAACGTTCATGATGAGGTGTTGGTATCAAGTCCTACCAATCTACCGTGACAATCAGGGTTCCCTCAGGCAACGGGTCCGCTCGTGGTTTTCCAGTCTTCCGGAATTTGAAGGAAATGTGTAGTATCCTTCAGTGATGATGGGTTACAGCACGGACTACGGTGAAGCCAAAAGTATACCAGTTTTGACAGATTCTCAGTAGGTCCATTGACTCCAGCGATGATAGGACTTCCAGGCGGATTCTGGCGGTCTTTATGAACCTTGGGTAGGTGATAGAATGGTGAGTTCTGACTGCGTTGACATCTACAATCTTGCCCCATTTGTAGCAGTTCTCATCAATGACTTTGGCATCACGTAGATCTGTGAAGTGTCCGTTGGAGACCTGTGCAATTTGGACTGAAGTGTCTTGCTGCAGCTTTTCATAATGTGCAGTATTCTTCAGCTGGTGGTGCGCCTCGGCTTTGTACTGATCAAAGTCCTGCACTACTACTGCTCCCCCCTTATCAGCAGGTGTAATTCTCACCTTTCTACTCTGAACCAGCTCCTTCAGATCTTTGATGGCCCTACGTTCATCCTTGCTGAGGTTTCGATGTTTTAGGTGGTTGGGGTATGTTGTTGTCCACAGTGTTTCAATGGTGTTACAGTACGCTTCAAGGGCGTTGTCCCTGCCAGTAGGTGGTTGCCAGTAGGTCTTTCTGTAGAACTTCAAAGAAGCTGGCAATCTTGCAGGGGCGTCTTCCTCATAGAAGAACTCCTTCAGGCGTAGTCGTCTTATCCCCTCCTTCATGTCATCCAACAGTTGTCGTTCATCGTACGATGTTGGCGTGGGGCAGAACTTGGGGCCGTACTAACTAGGGAGGGACAGACAGACTTACAGACCTACAATACCTAACTCCCCAACTCAAGCAGTCCAAAAACCAGATGAACAGTTCACACATGTATAATTTCATTCAACCACGACACCGGGGTCCATAACACTGAATATTCCACTTACTACCCACACAATCACTTTCTCTCAAACTCAAACATTCAACCACTTAACCCCATTCGCACACAAATTTCTAGTCACACACACCCTGCACAACCAAACTAACACAAGGTCATGAAATTAATTAATGACTAACCTTAATTTGGGTCAAATCCCAATGTGCCCAGCCTGGTGCGATGCATCGCTACCATGCAATACAACCACACGACCGATAACACCTTGGCTATTGGCCCAACAGGACACTGTGAATCCGAGACTTACTCAACAAATTCACTTACCGGCTCATACACAAGCCAGCAACCAGGGAATGAACTCCGACACAATGACAGACCAAACACCATTTTATTTTTATTACTTTGTTGTCTGTACTGTAGCAATGCATGCCATAGCCACCCCGTGGGTCTCACAGAAAATAGACAGCGAAAACAGTTGTACTTTGATAGTAAGGCAATGAAAAGATTGCTAGGTGTAGCCCAAAATTAGACTAGTCCTAGTTTCCTGATTGAATGAACACAACAGGCCCAGCGGCCTATATATGCAGAGCAACTTTGTACTAAGCTATTCTATACTGATTTAGGCCTACTAAGTAGTACTATCACTTACCCTTTGGCGCTCCCTTTTGCATAGGCCCCTCGCACTTGACTCACTCCTGGTAAAATGGAGCACACTGAAGACAGCACACACAAGATGGCGGCCACGGTCAACAACTATAGCAGAAGCTAGCTGAGTTTTTTTTGTAAAGTTAAAGAAAATGATGACCAGATGACAAAAACAAGAAATGTAAGAGGTAAGCCATCAACGTTGCCAATGGAAAAAAGTAACAGCTGTTTGCAGAATGTTCAGTCGACTGTAACAAGCCAATCGAATGTTCGAAGCGGGGTGACCGTTTAGTAACCCAAACAAAAATGTCCGGTACGCCTGCCGACAATAAAGGCCCCGCAGAAGACAGCCCGAAAAGAGAAGCGGGAAGTAACACGGACGATCTCAAAGCTCTCATAATGACTCTGAGCGAACGAATCTTGAGTCTAGAGAAAATAGTTGAAAAACAGACCAAAATAATTGAATCGAACCTCAAGATAACGAAAAGCGAAAGGTCGCCATCAGACCGAATCGACCGAAACATCATTCGCAACGCCTCACCGCTCTTATGCAAAAGTTGCATCAACATCGCTGCCGGCAAAATCTCCTCCCCAACACAAACAAGGGCGTGGATGAATTGTACGAGCCGTACATTAGGCCAAACAAAGAAAATAACCAAATGAAACAAACCCAAAAAGAACAAAAACTGATTTGTGACGTAAAGAGTCAAAGCAACGTCAAACAAGGTTCTGCGAAATTACGTAACACATCTGTGGAACAAAAGATAGAAAACTTCAAGTCTCTACACAAACAAAACGTCAAAGAAAAACACTCTGGCACAACAAAGAAAAATGTTTCCCATTCTATTTCCACATCTGGTGGCGACTTGCCTCGTGTCCTCCTGATACATGACAGTATCATGAATAAGGTTGATGCACGGAGACTTGGCCTGTCATACGTCTGCAGGTGGCAAAGAGAAGAGCTTATCAGATTGAGCATTGTACACGCTCTCTGAAGGAGGCAAAAGTATCCCTGAATCCTGAACCCGAATGTGTAGTTTCTGCATGTAGGAGTGAACGATTAAAGGGGGAAAGATCCGGAGAAATGCCAGTATGGAAATGCAGAAATGCGTCAAGGAGGCCAAAGGTCAATTTCCAAAAGCCAAGATCGTTGTAAGTCAAGTGGCTCCGTCAAAATAAAACACTAGACATAAGAAAGATCTGTTCAACGCAATGACAAGACAGAAACTACAGGCAGAAAACGACATTACTTTCGTCTCCTTTAACGAGTTGAGGATGGAAAACAGAAGAGTCCTGACAGCTGACGACGTTCACCCCCACGACCAGAGGAGCGAGCACCATCGCGAGGACCCTGGGCAAACACCTGCATGGAATGTTTTGGGAAAAGCCACGGAGGAGACCCGCAGCCTTCGTTACAGTTGCCAAGGTTTTCTTCCTCCGCCTTTTCCACGTCCTTGGTTCTACTAAACTGTCGTACTTTGACTCTCAGCTGTTTACAGTCGATCATCAAGATTTTCTGTTTTCATCTATAGTCATATCTAAGATGGTTAATGTCTAAATGATATAAATTATTGTGATATATAAATGAAAGCACATAAAAAGCCAAACATTACATTTCTACAATGGAATTGTCGTTCTATAACGAAAAATCTAGCGTACTTAAATCAATATCTAGTAACAAATAAGTTTCATGTTTTATTACTACAATCCTTAAATGTGAGCTGTGATAAATTACCAAATCTACCTGATTTTACCACCCTCACGGTTTACGAACAATGTGGAGACAGAGTGCAAACAGCCATTTATGTGCGTGAAGACCTGGACTTTTGTGAAAGAACTCCTCCAGTGTATAACATTTCCTCTGTGTCATGCTGTGCAGCTATGGTTAAGTTCACTTCATCCTTGATTCTTAATGTTGCTTCAATTTATCTTCCAAAAAGGTCCTGATAATAAGAACACTGAATGGTTGAAAGGGTTCCAAGATCAAACGGATAAGTGGTTATTGGGGTGATTTTAATGCACATGCCCCTTTCTGGATAAGAGTTCTTCCTATATTTCTAATAACCGTTTGTTAGATAACATAGCGGATTCTATTCTTACATACTGAATAATGGAAATATAACTCGTATTCCAGATATATCTAACCATAATCCCTCAGCCATTGATTTAACTTTTGTATCTCCATCATTGGTAGTCAACACAGTGTGGGAAACGGGAGATGACTCTTTAGGATCAGATCATATTCCAGTCATAATATCTTTAAATAACATAGCAGAAGAAGAAGAAAACACAGTAGATGTTATCCCAAAGTATAATACAAGTGTGCAGATTGGTCACTCTTCAAAGACATCCTTAAAAACATAGATTTAGATTATTCTACTGAAGAAAATATAGACGATCAGTATGATAATTCTGTAAATTTATCCTAACAGCAGCAGATAAATCGATCCCAAAAATAAAAAACACAAAACCTAAAAAACACAATGGAAATGTGTGGTGGAACAAGGAATGTGAACGCGCAAATAACAAGAAAAAAGTAAGATTTAAGATATATTGTAAAAAATGATCAGCAAGTAATCATGAAAAAATGAAAAAGACGGGTAAAGAAATGATGACGCTATAGAATATGCAAAATTGAAACTTGGAGTGATTTCTGTAACTCTGAAGTAAAACATTGTAAGGATATGGGAAAAGTATGGGAAGAACTGAAAGCTATGAAAAATGGATTGACATCACCACAGTATCCCATACACATAGATAACAACAATCTACCCACTGCTAAAGAGAAAGCAGAAGTTTTTGTAAACTTATTCGCTGATGTCAGCCGTCCTGAGGGTCTAACAAACACTGACCGAACTTACAGAGAAAATGAAGAAAGTAATATAACATATGATGATCCACCACCAGATAATAGCATTAACATTAATGCTCCTATAACTGTACATGAAGTAAAAGAAGCCATTAGAGCCATTCCAATGAGAAGTCATCGGTTGGTTTAGATGCAATATCTAATCAGATGCTAAAGAATTTACCTGAAAATCTTATAGTTTTTCTTCATGCTCTGCTAAGTACTTGCTGGAATAGTAGCGACTTGCCCAAAATATGGAAACAGACAATTGTTGTCCCAGTTCATAAACAAGAAAGACTTCTAGTGATCCTAAAAATTACAGACCTATAGCATTAACATCACACGTCTGTAAACTATCAAAAGAATTGTTTTGAATAGACTAGCACATTACTGTGAAAAAAATGACATCATTCCTATTAATCAAGCTGCTTTCGTAAAGGGAGATCTACTACAGAAATATTAGTGAAATTATCAACAAATATAAAGAAACATTTGCAAGACGTAAATGTGTCCTGCTACATTTTTTGACATAACCAAGGCTTACGATCAAGTGTGGCATTCACAGCTGTTAAACAAACTTAAAAATATTGGACTATCAGGAAATGTATACAATTATGTTAAGTGCTTTCTGAAAGATAGGGTAATACAAACAAGAGTAGGAAAAACATATTCCACCAGTAGAACTTTGTCAATGGGAATCCCCCAAGGGTCAGTGTTAGCCCCGCTTCTTTTCTCATTGCTATTGTATGATTTGCCAAATAAGTTATCTAAAAAGGTAGTTCTCGTTCAATATGCAGACGACATTTGCATGTGGATGGAAGTAACTCTTAAAAAGAAAACTCCACAGCGTGATATAAATTTCATCAGAAAGATCTATCAAAACGAACTAAATAGATGGCGGAATACATGAAGTTAAATGGATTAAAATTATCTATTGAAAAAACAAATATAATTCTTTTCAATAGAGGTAATAATCCAGAAAAACTGCCTGTTTTTACATTGGGCGAAACACCTCTTAAATATGTGACAGAAGTTAAATTCCTAGGAGTCCATTTTACATCTAAACTATCATGGAACGCTCATATTGAATACTTATTAACAAAGGCGAGGAAAATATTAAATTCCTTAAAATTATCTCTAAAGAAAAATGGGGACAGAGTTCATCTACATTGATAACTCTATGTAAATCTTTAATGAGGTCGAAAATAACATATGCCCAAGAAGTAATCTTTAGCGCTCCCAAATACCTATTGAAAAAGCTTGAAAGTATTGAATGCAAGGCATTGAAATTAGCACTTGGCCTTCCGGTGCATGCATCATCTTCTCGTACGTATTATGAAGCGCAGATGCTTCCCTTAGATGAATACAGAGAGTTAGCGTGTTGTAAATTTGTTATCAAGAGTACAACTAATAAAACGCACATTAGATCTGAAATAAAAATGAGGTCAGATATTGATTTTCCTAAAAGAGCCAAATCTATAGCTTCTCAAAAAACACTGGCAACGTACACGTCAAAAAGTATTACTGATTCCGGAGTTTCAATCGATAATGATGCTCTATCCATTAGACCGTTATTTTCTCCTATACCACCATGGGAGCTTAATAAAGCACATTTTGATATTGAACATACCAATATGAAAAAAGATGAAAACATAAACATGTTAGCAAGCTATATCAAATGCCATGTTGAAAAGAACTATTCAAATTATTTGAAAATATACACAGACGGTTCGTGCATTGATAAACAAGCAGGTTGTGCATTCTTAATACCAGACTTAAGAGTAGAGAAATCATTTTATATCGGAATTAACAAATCGATATTTACAGCAGAATTAACAGCGATACTCCTGGCTTTAAATTACCTTTTAAACTTTCCAAAAACAATATTTCAAATTCTGTTCTGTGTTGATTCTAAATCAGCTCTTCAGGCATTAAAAGTTTTTCAACTGCACACAAGACCTGAAATGATCATAGAGATAAGTTGTAAGATACACATGTTAATTGCAAGAGGAACCCATGTAGCTTTTTGTTGGATTCCTTCACATTGTTCTTTTCATTATAATGAAAAAGTAGACAGGGCAGCTAAACGTGGAGCCAAAAATAGTTTTGATTCAGAACTGTTTGATTTCCCCTTATCAGTACATGAACAGTGTAACTTGGTTAAGTCGCATATCTGGAAAGCTTTTGAATATAGTATGGTAGATCACGTATATAAAGAACAGTTTGATATTAAAAGAATCAAAGAGAATTTTAATCTTAATAGAAAATTACTCTCATTAATGCACAGGTGGAAGCTTAATGCATTTAAAACAAAATATGTAAAGAACATAGTTTGCGTATGTGGAAACAAGATTACTCCAGTTCATATTGTTCATGCAATGATATGAAAAAAATCATTCCAGTATTGAAGCAAAATACTGTGCAGGCCATTTTTCAGTCACCAGCTTTAACGTACGAATTCTTTGTACACTTAGAACGCACCCCCATTGGAAAATACTTATAATATTCTTTATTAACTTTATTTGCGGGATAAGAAAGGAAGGGGGTGGTGGGGTGAATAAAATGGTCGGGGGGAGGGGGGGGGGGGAGCAAAGGATTTTTGTTTTGTTTTGTTTGTTTTTCTTTTTTCTTTAATACTGTCATCCGTTTTGACTTTAATTGATTAGTTAGTTGTTGGTTATAAGTATTTTTGTTTCATGTAATCTTCTCTTATGACTTGTGTAAAGTATATTCACACACTTACACATCCATAACTCTCTCACTCTCTCTCTCACACACACACACACACACACACACACACACACACACAACACACACACACACACACACACACACACTCGCGTGCACGCGCACCCATACATATATACATACACACATTATGTCACGCTCGGCAATTACTTCCGTACACATTCACTTTTTTTTTTTTTTTTTTTGGTCTAATATCACGAATAGTGGATAGACGTTAAATGAAGGACACACACAGACGTCGTGACTGTTGTACTGCGTGCATGAGTGGAGCCTGTGTCGTAATTGTGGTTGTGCTCTCGGTGCCATGCTGTTGGCTGTGGTCACACACACTGGCTTGTAGATGGTTGGCACTGAGCCAGAAATCAGAGCTGCATTTGTTTTGATGCCCATGCTTCGTTGATACTTAGGCTCAAAGGGTAACATTCCGATTTGAAATGCTTTCACAAATGAAAGAATACGAATTGGGCGTCCCAAACTTGGGTCCAAAATCTTCCGATGTGTCTGGACGAACCTTACCCACTGTCTCTTGATCAACTCGTCGCTCGGGAAACCGTGCAAACTGAAGCCTCGACTGTGCGAACTGTTGCATTCAGCTACACAACAGTACCCCCCCCCCCCCCCCCCCCCCCCCCCCCCCCCCCTGTTCGCTTTTTCTTCTTTGGAACGTTTCTGAACTGAGAGAGGTGTACGAATGATCGTTATGTGCCATGGTAAGAACTAAACTGGTTTCTTCGCGCTTCTCAGCAGACTATGTTCCTGCGGGACTTCCAATAACGATGTCACTTCCGGTTTTCAGTGCTCGGGATAGTTTCTCAGGTGTATAAAAAGAGTTTTTATTAAAATAAAAACATTTACGATTGTGTATGGCAGATTTTCTTCGCATGTGTTTAGTTGTTGATACAAACAGAATATTTTACAGCAATAAAAATTTTTGTCTCTTGTAGTCCTTTAAAGAAGGCCTTTGACGCACTGGACAGTTTCAGAAAGACCTGTTTTAACAGCGATTTTTGCATCTGAAAAATTAATGGTGAGAGAGGAACCCCACAAAAAAAGAGAAATAAACGCTCATCTGACCAATACTTACCAGAGACAACAAGATACTGGAACACTTAGGAATGGTATAACAAAAGTTGATAACTGATGGTGGAAAGATATAAACTGAAAAGATTAAATAATTAGCTATAGCAAGAAGAAGATCTGGTCAGTGATGAACGTATACGTATCAAAAGGAGTTATGATAGATAAACCACTCTTGAATTTATTATTACTTTTTCTTTATGTGTCTGGGTATGTGTCCATGGATGTAGACTATTACATCAGCCGAAACGTCTTTCGGTAGAAGTAGTTCTATAAGTGCGCGCATGCGCGCGCGAGTCCATGTTTGTGTGGTTGGATGGGGGTGGTTGTGTGGGTGGGTGGGGGTAGGGGGGGGGGGGGGGTCTTTGCTGAATAATACTTCTTTCTTTTCTACTCGTCCGTACTAGGTAGTAAATTGTGTCCCTTGACACAAGAGCTGTGTAACGCGACAGCCCTCTCGACCAAACACCTGAGACCAATTCTGGATTTCCTCATAGACTCCACATCTTTTGTCGTCACCACAAATTACGTCACAGCTCTTCACGTAGGCCGTGACGCAAAATATTGTCCAGGCTGCTCAACTTGTACTTTAAATCATTTTTTCTTCCTATTGATGCAGTCTCAAAACACCACGTCTGCTTATATGTATTTTATTTTTTTTTTTTTTTTATCGCGCTGCGCATCTACAGAAGTATCATCAGCTATTCTACAATGCATCAAATCTTCATATGTCATTGCTAAGCATCGTTGTCAAGACATCTCTCTAGGGAAATGACGAAGAAGTAAAAGGACGGTTATTGGAGACGTGGCAGAAAGCAGCAGCTATTCGACTGGGAAGAAATCGGAACCCAAAGAAGACGTTGCATCTTGCTTATACCGCAAGTCAGCGGAGGATCATAGTCGTTGAGAACATCAATTCGATCGATCTCAACATCTACCGTGGCCCGGGTTCGTGCTGCAAACCACATAATCGAGTGCGCAGAGGATTGACCCTGACCAGACATCTGAGGGACTCTGGCACCCTGGCGTCGCTGGCGGTCGGGGAACTTTGAGCGTGCGCTCGTTACTCCATCTTTTACCAGTGAGTCTAGTCACACTCCTTGTATTATTATATTTGTCATATAGATTAAGGTAGTCAAGAGGGGAATATGTTCAATTGGTTTATTGAATGGATGTGTAGTTTTTGGTGCGAAGATTGTCGCACGTACATCAAAGTCCATATGTTAAAATATTTTCATATCCCAAGTTTATTGTTCGGTATCACAGTTATGGCCGTCGTAGTTAGGCTTGATTCATTGATATTACATCTTTATTGCAGATGGAGGAGAGTGCGCCCTGGGGTGGAGTGGGGGTCATTCTCATTTCATGTATCGTTCCATCTGCATCTTTCTTTTTTATTTATTATGTCATCGTACCGCAGTAGACACATGCAGACATGGTACTACGCACTAGGTTGTGTGCATTTGTGTTGTCATGTCTGTCTTTTCATGTTTACAAATAAAATACATAAACAAGTCTGCTGCGGGTAGATCATTCGTGGGACAGGACACTGCTGCCACTTGCTCCTGTGCAGGTGGGTTTCGATAACCTCTATCTGAAGTCCTATCAACTGGACTGCCTTGGACGTTGATGCCTCCTGAAGTCTTATCAACTGGACTTCCTTGGACGTTGACGCCTCTTGGTCTTGGACGCTAACGCCTCTTGAAGTCTTATCAACTGGACTGCCTTGGACAGGAGCAAGTGGCAGCAGTGTCCTGTCCCACGAATAATCTACCCGCAGCAGACTTGTTTATGTATTTTATTTGTAAACATGAAAAGACAGACATGACAACACAAATGCACACAACCTAGTGCGTAGTACCATGTCTGCATGTGTCTACTGCGGTACGATGACATAATAAATAAAAAAGAAAGATGCAGATGGAACGATACATGAAATGAGAATGACCCCTGAAGATCGAGACGGGTCAAACCATCGCAGACAACATCGTCAAGGAGAAAACAACGGACATCGCAGGATTACGCGAGATTGACAGATAAGAACGCTGCAAGACATTATACTATATTAAAAAAAAAAGAAAAGAAACATATTTATGATCACGCATACAGACACACACTCCGTCATTTGTAAGTAAATATTGTTGAAATTATATCTTTCTTGAATCCGACGTGAAGTGTGGGTGTTGAGTTGTCGGCGAGTTCTTTGAGCTGAGGCGAGTTGAATATCAGCACCCCATTGGTGTGACAGGCTGTAAAAAGGTAATGCCAATAAAAAAAAATCTCTGTCCGTCCGTCTGTCTCTCTCTCTCTGTCTTTGTCACACACACATACACACATGTACACACACAGTCACACATTCATTCTCTACTTCCCCTTCACACACACACACACACACACACACACACACACACACACACACACAGATGCGCTCACGCGCGCTCGCACACACACACCACACACACACACACACACACACACACACACACACACACACACACAGATGCGCTCACGCGCGCTCGCACACGCACGCACACACACACACACACACACACACACACACACACACACACACACACACACACACACACACACACACACAGAGCACAACACAACACACGTAGGACAGGAACTTTTATTCTGTGTTATTTTCACAAGCAGACTTGCGCAGCAGTTGAAAGCTTTCCGAGATCATCTCGACATGCAGAAGAGGTGGCGTTGGTCCGTGCGGGGAAACTGGCCACACGCCTGTATTGTTTTGTACAGTGCAGTGGCCTTTCTGTTGCGTCTTCTTGAACACCTCATCAGTAGCTACAGCAGAGAGAAGCGTGACCACACACACACACACACACACACACACACACACACACACACCATTGGTTACAAACTAAACAGACAGACAGACAAATCAATGAATAGACAAGTAGCTGAAGAAGGGGGTAGCAAATTGAATTAAAATTATTACCCTGGTCATTTCACCAACATATCTTACGCTGTGAACTGTACATTATATCTTTTTTTTTAAAAATGTTTTTGCATCCGTTTGTTGATTTATGGGAAAGGTGGAGGATGGGAGGGGGAGCTCTTTACAATAAACGAGCGTTCTTTTTATTTCCCTTTCACCTGCCCCATGTTTAGAGCATGTCTTGGCAGACGCTTAGCCTGTCGAGAGTCGCTGATTTCTATCCATCAAGTGAGATGGCTTCACGTTTCAACACCAATGTCACGTTTCCGAGAGCCAGTGCTGGAAAAAAGATCTTTATTTCGTTGAAGTCATTTTTGCAATGATTATCAGGCCTTTGTTGCTGGGAAATAGAAGCTACATTTTGGATTACAAGCGTTTTGCAAACTGTCAGAACCTGGACCGACCCATTTTCCTGGTCGTTTAATATGCGTTTAGTCGTAAAAGAGTATACTGACGAAAAACATAGACCACTCATGCAAGGTTTTGACAAGAGAGGGACTTTGAAATCTTGTTTGCCCTCTAGGCCCATCAAGTCATGAACACCGTGCAGCTTGCACGCATTAGGTGTGGTGAACAGTAACACAAGGTGACTGCTTTGTCACCTGTAGGACTGTCCGTGGAATCGGATGACAGTCTGGTCGACAACATCGTACGTAGAAACGCTGGGGAGGACTCCTGCCTCATAGGGTTTTTTTCCCCAAGTACTCCGGAGGTGTCAGTGATAAACATAAAGTACATGCCACAATTGTCCTATGATAGGCTTAGCAAATACCTCCAGGTTCTTCTGTGGTGAAAAGATACGAAAAAACAACAACAACACCTCAGGTAATATTCCGTAGATAAAGATTCTTTCTAAATTGATTTAAACAAAAGATTGATTTGATTTTCTTTCCTGTTCTTGCACTTTTCACCAGACAGACTAAGCACGCGGGTTTTGGGTTGTTCTTTTATATATATATATATATATATATATTATATATATATATATATATATATATATATATATATATATTTTAACGAGAGAGGCATGCACAGTTTGTATTTGGTTAAGAAGACATGGTTACGTAGATTGTAAAGAGTCTGTGGCTTGCCGGGGCTAAAAGCAGGAAAGAAAACGGTTTAGGTCTGTGTGGACCTAGGAATTTGTTGAAACAGATATTTGTTTGGCACTGACAGAGGCCTTTTTATTTTTTCAAAAAATGCCTTTTTTGAGGTCGAGAAACCTGATTAATGTTTTGAATTGAGACATGTGTATGATTATGTGAAACCATGACAGAAAGCATTTTATCTAAATAATGTAAACATTTAAATGTTAGATAAAAAAGGGGAACTCTCTCTGTTTTTGTTTTCTGACTGATTGTGCGTTGATATTGCGCGAGCCAGAACCATACACAAAGAAACAAAACCACTTACCGAACAAGTACACCCCTGTAATTCAAGCATACACGCAAGTATCTGTTGCATGTTTTAAATTTGAATATCTAAAACAAGCGATGGTTTAAAGGAAAAAAAACAGTCAAGACTGCAATATTACAACAACAAAATCTGGCCATAGTCCCGCTCTTGAAAGAACCTGCATTACTCTTGAATATTTATTTCTGTATGTTTATGTCCATATCTACGACACTGGTAGTGTACACTGGTCAAAGCTTGTAGACCCTCAAGTGAAATGGGTCTCAGAGAATCTCCCTGAAACATCCAACAGATGATCGTGAAGACTTACTGGCATACACGTCTCCTGCATTGGCCATCTCCACAGCAGGGAGTTTTATCCGGCAGCTCCCTGCAGTCTGAAAACGTTTCTATACACGGCCTTTTCTCTTTTTCCCAAAGATCTGGAGAAAACAAAACACCAGCGCCGAGTCATCAGAAGCAAATGAAGAGCTAAAGAGTGTACTACCCTCACCCACTTCCTCCACTTTTGCCTCATCCTTAACCTGGAACTGATTGAAAATATCCATGGATAATCCTACTGCGCCCTGAAAGAGCTTTCCATAAGGATAACGGGGAGGAAGGCTGGAAGGGGGGGGGGGGGGGGGGGGGGGGGGGGGACAGAGTTAAGTGGAAGAATCGTCGTGGCGAAACGTTTACGGCGCGCGCGCACGCGCGTGCGTGCTTGTGTGGTGTGTGTGTGTGTGTGTGTGTGTGTGTGTGTGTGTGTGTGTGTGTGTGTGTGTGTGTGTGTGGTGTGTGAGTGAGTTTGGCAGTTTGAGACAACAGATGCAATTCGCGTACGTGCCCGTCGTATTGCAACATTATGACAGACAGCGCGTTGGAACATCTTAACACCTTAAGGTTTCAGTCCCGCGGGTTACCGACTCCTTTTTTGGATAAAGTCGAACTGATAAAAGGCCACAAAATTTGTCATGTGGTTTAATCAACAGTTGTAAGCTGACAGCTCGTTACATTTACAATGTTGAACATTTCTAAAGCCAGCAGAGCCAGCAAGTCTAACTTGGAATGACATTTGGCACATGGCCCCTCTCAGGATCAGCTTCATTCTCAGATCTGCATATGACCTTCTGCCCTCAAATGCAAACCTGGTGAAGTGGGGGAAAACAGACGATCCTGCATGCCCCCTCTGCCAAAACAAACAGTGGAGCATGTTCTAAATTCATGTAAAGTAGCCCTGGCTCAAGGAAGGTACACATGGAGGCACAACCAAGTGCTCAAAGAAATTGTACAAGTAGTCTGGGCTAGTACCAACACCACAAAAGGGAGAATCAGGACTCCAAAAGCACCCGCAACATTCTTCACGGCAGGAGGCAGCAAATCATGGCCAGAACAACAGTGCCACTCGAAACATGCAGGCAGAGTCTGCTGGATGGGGCAGATGACTGGGAGTGCACTGCAGACCTCCCAGAATGGAAGAGTCACCCAGAGATCATCAGCAAGAGTGGCATGAGACCAGACATAGTAGTCCACTCTAAGTCAACCAAGCAGCTGATCATGATCGAGCTCACGGTGCCATATGAGAACAGAATGGAGGCAGCTCAAATCTACAAGACTGAAAAGTATGCTGATCTGGCAAACAGCCTGAGGAGAGAAGGCTATCAGGTCAAAGTCCTCACTGCAGAAATTGGAGCTAGGGGATTTGTAGGAACGTCTGCATACAGCCTCATGAAACAGCTCTCAGTTGCAGGGAAGGAAAAAAACCAGAGCCCTGAAAGCAATGGCAGAAGCGGCAGAGAGGTGTTCAAGCTGGATCTGGTCAAGGAGGAACAAAAGTGAACTTCATAAGGCTTAATTTCCCTACAAATATCAGGTGTCCCTGTGGCTCAGTGGTTAAAGCGCGAGTCATTAAGTAGAAAATGAGCATGTCCAGAGGGTCATGGGTTCGAATCCCAGCCATGGCTCGTCCCAAGATGGGGGGGGGGGGGGGGGGGGGGGGGGGGGGGGGGGGGGGGAAGGGGGCAGCAGAGGGACATCCGGAGTCATGAACCGGGTGTGGCCCAACCCCCCTAGAGTGTCAGGAGATAAGGGCCGAAACACTTGCTTGAAGGGGGCTTCTCTTCTGAGGACTCTCTGCTGCCACGCTCTCCACGAGTTTCTTTCTACTGATGCATGGGTAAACCATTGACTTCCGGGAATAGGCCGGAGGACGTCCGGGGAAAGACCGGAGGACACTGGGAAAGACCAGAACCAAGGGCTCTGTGGGCTGGCTCCCCACTTTGCCTTAAACATGTGGCTACTAAGAATAAAGGAAAAGATGCTCCCAGGATTCACCGAAAGGGGAAGAGAATGATGAATCCATCGGTGCTCAACCAATCACGACTGCAAATCCCAAACGGACTATGAACATGGACCAAATGGAATAGCCATGTGTCTGTGGAAAGCGTTTCGCTACCACCCGTGGCATGAAGATCCACAGAACAAGATGGGATGTGTGAAGACTCATCTGAATGAGCAGCAGCGCACTGCATCAGCAGATAAGGCGTCGGAAGACCAAGGCCATGATTTAAACCACAGTGCCAAGGACATCCACGCTGTTGGTTCGGATGAGGAATTTGCACAGGCCCTCGATGCCAGGCGCCTGAAACTCAACCTGCCACGAGCAAACGAAACTGAAGATTGGGAGAAAACTGGATGCAAAAATCGTCCAAAGACTCGATGCACTGATAGGGAAAAAGCACCCTGGAACACAAACTAGCCACATATGGGGACATTGTGTATGCCACATGTAGAGACGCCTATGGAGTAAAACTACCCAAAGAGAAAACACCTCCAAAGAAATCCAGACGCCAAGAAAAGATGGACAAGATCAGAGTCCAAAAGAACAACCTCAAGAAGCAAATGAAGACCGCACTGCCAGCTGAAAAACAAGGCTTGGAAAAACTGTGGGAAGGCCTGAAAGAAAAACACAGCGCCCTCAGCAAAGCGGAATCTGCGAGGAAGAGGAAGAGCAAAAAGAAGAAGACACAAGAGCGCTTCTTCAGAGACCCTTCCAGTTTGCCAGAACACTGTTTGAGCAGCCAAAATCTGGGACCCTAAGTGTGGACAAAGGAGGTTCTTGAGCAGCATCTTGAGGAAAACATACTCTGACTCACAGAGCAAAGCACCACTCGACATTCAAGGTCTGGTGTGGCCAACCAACCCTGAGGAACAGTTCAATGGCAAGCCTCCAACGTTGGCGGAAATCAAGAAGGTGGTCGACAAAGCCAGAGCCAAATCATCACCAGGGCCAAACGGAATCCCTTACCAGCTTTACAAGAAATGTCCCAAGGTGCTGGAGTGGCTCCACAGGCTGCTGCGATCGGCTTGGAGAAACCAGAAGATCAGCGGCCAGTGGATGACGGCAGATGGTGTGAAACATCCCAAAGAGCAAAACTCAAGTGACATTCAGCCAGTTCAGGCCAATATCACTACTGAACGTCGAAGGGAAAATCTTCTTCTCTGTCATGGCAGCAAGGCTGACCAAGTACCTGATGGAAAACAAGTACTTGGATGTGTCAGTCCAGAAAGGTGGCATCCCAGGCGTGGCTGGGTGTGTAGAACACGCCACAATGATCTGGGACGCAATCCAAAAAGCAAAAACAGAAAAGGGAGACCTGGACGTGGTGTGGCTTGATCTGGCAAACGCAAATGGATCTGTGCCCCATGAGATGTTACAGTTGGCTCTTGAGATGTTCCATGTGCCAAAGAACATCCGCGACATGCTCAAGAAGTACTTCAATGGCTTCTCAATGCGGTTCTCTACCAAGGAGTACACAACTGATTGGATCAACTTGGAAGTGGGCATTGCAATGGGCTGTGCAATTTCCCCGATACTGTTCGTGCTGGCAATGGAACTCATCTTGAAAGCAGCACCAAACAACGCGAGACAAACAGACCTTGGCGATGGATACAAGATGCCTCCTCTCAAGGCCTTCATGGATGACACTACAGTGATTTCACCCAGAGAAGACGAGACACGTCATGTGCTGGAGAGGCTGGACGACATAGTTGCCTCATCCAGAATGAAGTTCAAGCCAAAGAAATCACGTAGTCTCTCACTGAGGAAAGGAAAAGTGGCCGAATCTGTGGTCTTCAGTGTTGCCAACCAGGCCATTCCAACAGTCACAGAAGAACCAGTCAAGAGCCTTGGAAGATGGTATGATGATACGCTGAAAGACACACAAAGAGCAAAAGAAACCAAGCAGATGGCGGAAGAAGGCTTGGAGACCATTGACCAGTGTGGGCTCCCTGGCAAATACAAGGTCTGGTGTCTGCAGTTCATGCTGATACCAAAGCTCCTATGGCCTTGATGATATACGACATCTGCACCAGCACAGTGGAGGCAATGGAAGCCAAAATCAACAAGTTCACAAGGAAATGGCTTGGTTTTCCCACCCTGTCTGACTGACATCGCGCTGTACTGTCGCCAAGCAAAGCTCAAACTACCACTGAAATCCATCCTGGAGGAATACAAAGCAGGGAAGATCAGACTTCAAAGCATGCTGGAGGGCTCAGGAGACAAGGGGTAGAAGCAATCAAGCCCCAGCTGAAGACAGGCAGAAAATGGAAAGTTCAAGAGGCGATGGATTCTGCAAAAAAAAGTCTCAAGATCAGAGAAATAACAGGACACACACAGACCAACAGACAAGGACTGGGGTGACCAAAACTCAATGGTGGTCAAAGGCCAAAGGAAAAGCCAAAAGAGACATGATGATTCAGGAGATGAGAAAAGAAGACCAAAAAAGACTCCAAAAAGCAGTCCAGCAGAGCCAGCAAGGGCAATGGACAACGTGGGAGAATGCACTCCAAAGAAGTCTAACTTGGAATGACATTTGGCACATGGCCCCTCTCAGGATCAGCTTCATTCTCAGATCTGCATATGACCTTCTGCCCTCAAATGCAAACCTGGTGAAGTGGGGGAAAACAGACGAATCCTGCATGCCCCCTCTGCCATGAAAAACAACAGTGGAGCATGTTCTAAGCTCATGTAAAGTAGCCGGCTAAAGGGGAAGGGTACACATGGGGGGCAAAAACCAAGTGCTCAAAAAAAAAAAATTAAAAAACAAGTAGTCTGGGCTGTACCAACCCCCAAAAAAGGGGGGAACAAGGAAAACCCCCAAAAAGAAACCCGAAATTTTTTCAGGAGGAGGCGGGAAAATCGGGCCCAAGAACAACATTTGCCACTCAAAAAAAGGGCAGGCAGGTTGCTGGATGGGGGCAGATGAGGGGAAAAGTCCCATCCCAGACCTCCCAAAAAGGGGAAGAGTACCCAGAGACCCTTCAGCAAGAGTGCATGAGCCAGACATATAGCCCAAACTCAAAGTAAACCCAAGCGTGATCATGATCGAGCCCCGGGGCCCATATGAGAACAGAATGGAGGCAGGCCTCAAATTAAAAGGGGGGGGGGGAAAACGGGGAAAAGTATGGGGATTGGAAAAAGCCTGAGGGGGGAGAAGGTTTATCAGGTAAAAAGCCCTCACTGCGAAATTGGAGCTAGGGGTTTTGGGAAAGGAACGTCTGCTTTACACCCTAAATGAAACAGCTTCAGTTGGGGGGGGAAGGGAAAAAAAACCAGGGGGCCCTGAAAGAAAGGGCAGAAGGGGCAGAGGGGTGTTCAAGCGGGGTTCGGTCAAGGAGGAAAAAGTAAAATTAAAGGCTTTTTTTTTCCCTAAAAAATAAGGGGGTCCTGTGGCTCTGGGGTTAAAGCCGGCATAATTTAGAAAAAGGAGGCCCCAGAGGGTCATGGGTTCAAATCCCCCCAAAGGCTCCGCCCCAAGATGGGGAAAAAAAAAAGGGGGCGGGCAGGGGGGAACACCCGGAGTCAAAAACCGGGTGTGGCCCAACCCCCTGGGAGTGTAGGAGAAAAGGGGCCGAAAATTTTGCTTGAAGGGGCTTCCCCTTCGGGCCTCTCTGCTGCCCCGTCCCACGATTTTTCTTTCTATTTTTTTTCTTAAAGGAGGTTCCCAAAATAAGATGGAGTAAATTTTGCTAAATAGGAAGGCCTTCGGCTTAAAAATACGGGACACGCATTCTGTCTTACCCCACATCCCGTGGGTAGAGAAAAGAGAGAGGGGGGAGGAAGGGGGAAGGAGAGAGAGAGAGAGAAGAGAAATAGGGAATACGAATACGAAAAAATTTTTTTGGGGGTTTTAAAATGGATAAGTTTATAGCTTTTTTACCCCATGCCCCTAAAGAACAAAAACCAGTAACAGCCCAAATATCAAAATAAAAATATTTTATAAATGCACGAAAATTAAAAAAATAAAACAAGTTTTTAACGACGAAAACATGATTAAATTTAAAAAATTCCCGAAAACAAAGTAGGTAAAAAATTTTGGGAAATAATGAAACATTCGGGAAGGGAAAAAAAAAACCCCCCCCCCCAAAAAACAAAAAAGGAAGCATGTGCACACGCAAAAGGGTCAAACACACACAAACACCACACAAAACACACACACCACACACACCACACCAAACCCCACACACTCACCCCCGGGGAGATCTCAAACACTAAACACGCACGCAAACCGCGCGCAAATAACCATACAAACCCTTTAACAAAAAACAACCAACACATACTTATATACATCCGTGCGCGCGAACATGAGGCACGCACACACATGCCCCCTTTTCCCGCGCGCGTGTGCGCCCCCCCCCCGGCCCCCCCCCCCCCCCCCCCCCCCCCCCCACACAACACCACCCCACGCATTCACGAAACCCCCATACACACCACGGGGATGCGTCCCGCGCACGCACAAGCGCGCGCATGCTTTTCCCGCATTCATAATCACTTAAAATGCTTGCCCTACACCAAAACCATCGATACCCCCAAAAACATTACAATAAAGTACATAATCAATTAAAGTCACATGAAAAAAGGGCATAAGAGGCCCCATAAAATTTGGGGGTTGCATTTAATTTTGATACTAACTTGTTTAGACTTAACACTGTTCTATTAAAATTTTGGGGGTGGTATGCCTTCCCAAATGGAACACGCTTGGTTTTAATTTTTAAAAAATGGTCATGTATATCATTCCATTAAATTTTCTTCCAGAAAAATGAGAGAAAAAATAAAAGGGTTGTTCTTGGGAAAAGGGGAAAGCGGGGTTTTTACGTTTGTTACGAACATTTTTGATAGGAAATTTGTTTTTGAGATAAGGGTGGCGTTAAATTGTTCACAATTTTAAAATGAAAAAAAAGCTTTGTTTTAACCCGGGATTTTAAAACCCGAAAGGGAGAATTTTTAATTGTTTTTTAATTAGTAGGGGGCCCGAGAAGAGGATTTAAAAAGAATTAGTTTTTAGGGAGCGTCTGTTTTAAGGTCAGAGGTTTTTAAACAATTTTGATGGCCAGGCCCACATGTTGAACATTTTTTCAAGATCTGGCTGGATATAGCCCCCCGAAAAAAAATTTTTCCCGGTATGTTGGTTTAAGAAAATGTTTTTCTATTTTAAAATTTGGGAAAGTTTTTTTGGAAAAGAGGGGGAGAGAGGAGAGAGAGAGAGAGAAGGGGAGAGAGGGGAGGGGAGGAGAGAGAGAGGAGAGAGAGGGGAGAGAAAAGGGGAAGAAGGGGAAAAGGGAAAAGGAGAGAGGGGGGGGGGGGGGGGGGGGGGCGCCCCCCGGGGGGGACGTTCGGGAACAGCAAAGACCAAAAAAATAATACCCATTTACCTTTTTTCTTTCGGGACTGTTATGAAAAGTTGTCATGGCCCCTGAAACAAAAAACAAAAGAGCTAAAAAAAAGGAAATGGAAAAAGACATGGGAAAAAGGGGGTGGTTTCTCTCTCCCCTCTTTTCTCTTTCTCTCTCTCTCTCTCTTTTCTCTCTCTCTCTCTCTCTCCTTCTCTTTCTCTGTTTTCCTCTCTCGCCCCCCTCTCTTCTTTCTGCATATTATTATAGACAGGTCGATAGATAATTTGATTTAATAAATTTGATAGGTAGAAAACAGAGAGGGGAGGGGAGAGAGAAAAGAGAGAAAAGGGGAGGGGGGGAGAGGGGGAGAGAGGGGGGAGGGGGGAGAAAAAAGAGGAGAGAGAGAGAGAAAGAAAAAGAGGGAACTTTAAATTTTAAAAAAAGCGAAAAGGGCCATATGGGAAAAATTTTTTGAAAGGGAAAAACAAATGCATGAACGCACCCTTAAA
>JAFLJL010005134.1:0-15273 GCA_018398815.1 Conus ventricosus
GAAGGCAATAGTTTTGCTACCTTAAATACAAAAATTCGATTCCCCGTTCACCCATAACAAATCCTGTCAATGTCTCCATAAAATGCTTTTTTTGGGGAGCTGGGGTAACTATTGGGTACTCCCAATTAAATTTCTATCTTGCTGCTAATGTTAACCTGTTTGGTTGGCGGAAACTAATTTCGACATTAGCAAAAGGTTTATCTTTGGGTGCAATGGGGACATTGCGTTCAAAAGCAAGGGGTGTGTGTTATAGGGTGCATACAGATGTAAATTTAACATCGTCCGTGCGTATAGCCACAAAATCGAAAGTCGTGGTCCGTGAAAGAATAAAAAGCATTGGGAACGGAAACCGGGCAATTTGAAGCCTGGCATAGACCCGACGACATCGAAGAGGCTGCACACAGTGCCTTAAACGGTTAGTAAGTTGTATGAGATTGTAGACTTGAAAAGTTTCTTTGATCGTAGACTTTGAAAATTTTTCTTGATCGATCTTCAAATTTTTTACCCTGAAATTTTTGTACAAGTTGCAGTTTTGTGGGTTGCGACCTTTAAAGCTTTTCAGTTTCGGAAATGGC
This sequence comes from Conus ventricosus, assembly GCA_018398815.1. Classification (NCBI taxonomy): domain Eukaryota; kingdom Metazoa; phylum Mollusca; class Gastropoda; order Neogastropoda; family Conidae; genus Conus; species Conus ventricosus. The sequence continues at coordinate 576 of JAFLJL010005134.1, forward strand.
CATGTGTTTGCCCTTGCTACTCAAACTCCCTTTGTTTAAAAGCCCTTTAGTTTTGAACTGCCACGTGCTAGCTTTGCTACATAAACTCTCTTTGTTTTCAGATCATTACCATCTCGATTGGAAAGAAATGTAAAATATGTGAAATGTTCAGAATTACCCAGCCATCTAAAGGATGTGTGGACTCTGTACTTGCAGATTTATTGTTAAAAGGACTTTATGAGAACATTTGACAAAAGTATCACTTTTGCGCCCGGGCATGTCAGCAGATTTGCAACATTGTTGTACATAGCAGACGTCGAAATTTTCCTTGGCCAGAGAAATTTGTCTAAAGACGGTTCTTAACTAGAGCCTTAATTGATTTTCTGCCTATGTTCCAGTCAAAACCTTTAACATTGATTTTTCTTTCTTTTTTATCCTTTCATTCTTGTGTATTTGTATGTTGGAATAATGATTAGGGTGACACTCCTGCATGATTACTAAGTTTACACTGTGGCTAGTTAAGCAAGAATTCTTATCCACAAGAACTTTTGAAGGGTACCCTTTTGCCCTAAAAATTAATATTTAAAGGGGTTTTCAAAAAAGGTTTTCAGCCCCCAAAATTTAATGTTTACAGGCTCAGTGTGGTAAAAAACTGTGGTATTTAAAAAATTTATTTTTTTTTATTTGTGTTAGAAATTTTTTCTGCTTTGGGAAAAAATTGATCTAACCCCCGGGTTTCAGAAGAGACCTAATTTTGAAAATTTTCCTTTGGGGAAAATTTTGGGTTTTGGGGTTTTTTGTTGAAAACTAATGCCCGGGCTTTTCCCAGGGTTTAAAAAAGATCAGGGGTGAATCGAGCAAATTTTAAAACCAACCACCACATTGAGGTTCAGGTTGGAAAAAAAGGGGGGAAAAAGGGGTCAAGCATTGAAAGGGGGCCTTAAACTGTCTTAGATAAAATGGTTATTTGAACCATGCATTGGGGAAAAGTTGTAATTTTATAGAAATTTTTTTGTTTGCTTTTTTCTCTTTTCTTTCTTTTTGGTTGATGTAAAATTTTTAAATTTTTGTTGTATGTGTTTTGTTTAAGGGGACGTAAAAAATTTTTGGTTTAGAAAAAAAATTTTTTTTTTTTTTTTCAAACCCAGTAAAAAGGGGGATTTGTTACCATTTGGCCTTTACTACTTTGGGCCCGGGGTGTTGCCCCATGTCTATTTTTTGTAACCCGGGGGGCGCAAAGTCCGTGTTTTCGCCCCTTTCCCCCCAATATTTCTCTTCTTTTTATTTTTTTTAAAGCTTTCTTTTTTCGTTTTTTTTAATTTTTTTTTCCACTTGGTTCTTTCACTGATGTCAGGTGAAACGGGTTGGGGGTTTTTGGGTTACTGGTTCCCATTTGGGTTTTTGGGCGAGTGGGGTGGCATTTCCGCTTACAACCCTTGGGATGGGGAGAGAATTCTATCTCTGCCAGTGGACCCTTTCCCTGCTTGAATCCATTTCGACGGGGGTTCGCGGGGAACTGTCTTTTCCCCCTTAAAGGGGGAAAGGAAAAAATTTCCCGTTGTAACCTCTGGGACCCCTTACCCCCCTGCCAGCTGGAAGAAGCCCCTTTAGGTCATCCCTGCCCCGGAAGCCCTTTCTTTGGGGGAACGGGTTCACGGTTTTCGGCTGCCTTTTCCCTTCTTTGGGGTTTGGGGAGGGGAAACCCTTTTTCTTACCCCCCCCAAACCCCCCTTTTTGGGTTTTAACTATAGGGTTTCTGCCCTTGGACATGTTTTTGTTTTTTGGGTTTTTCAAACCCTCTAAAGGGGTTTTCGGTTTTTTTTTTTTTTCTTCGGGGCCTTTAAATTGTGCGTTGGCTCTGACACACCTTTTCTGTGTGTAAACTTTTTCCAAAAAAGGGGGAACGGGTTTGGGGAAAAGGGTTATCGAGATATGCCTTGTTGTAAAATTTTGAAAAAAAGCATTTTCTTTAAATTGTTTTTTTCGGCCTTGGGCGGCTAGGAATTCTTTTACTTTAAAACTAAATTTAAAAAATTTTGGCTTACTATAGATTTTTTTTCATTCCGGTCAAGGGAAGCTGTTTTGGTTTGGGTTTTCAGATTACACGGGTTTTGGCCCTTTTTTTTCTTGTTTTAAATATTTTGATTGGCCCGGGGGAAAGAGATATCGTAAAGGGTTTTTTTTTTTTTCCCTTTTTTTCGGGGACACGAGAGGGATCGTGGAATGCAAAGCGAAATGAACGGTTTGACACTTGGAAACGGAAGTGTGGTTCCGGCCGTATTCGCCCCGGGCTTTTTTGGTTCCTTTTCCGTTGGGGTCCTTGCCCTAATGTTTGTGTGACAGACGTTTTGGTGGATTTTATTTGGGTTTTTATTTTTTGAGATTTTGCCCAAAGGGAAATTTAAACCTTAGTACGGGCTTTCATAATACGGATAAAAAAGAATCCCATGAGTACAGGTTTAAAAGCAAAGGAAAAAGGAAAGAAGTTATTATAATTTATTTCCCCTTTTAAAAGTGCCCAAAGACATTGTTGCCCTTTTTAAAAAACGGCACGGTGACCCCTTACTTTGGCCCGAAACTGCCAAACCCACTATGTTGCCAAACACTGAAAAAGGACGATAGAGAAATGACTTTATTGGAGTGACCCTCCCCTTTTAGGGGGGGGAAAAAATTTTTCCCCAATTTTTTCCCGGCGCCCCCGGGTTTCTTGGCCCGGCTGAAGGACCAGCATGGGGGGACCTGGCAGAGCCACCCGGGTTACCAGGCACCAGTCGCCCCACTGGGGACTTTTAAAGGTGTGCCTCATTTTTCCACGGGGAAACATCTTCGCCTCGGACTGGAAAGACCCCCCCCACTGGGGGCTTCGCCCTTCTTGGGATCCCCCTCCCTTTGGTAAAACCCCCCCGGGCCCCCAGGAAAAGGGATGAGTTTCAGTCGTGTGTGGTGTGGGTGGGGTTTGGCGTTGTGGGTTTTTGGGCCGGGCCCCGGCCATGATTCGTTTTTTTTTTCTTTTTGTTTTTTTTAAACCCTGACAAGGCCTTTTTGGGATGTATTATTTTTTTCTAGAAAACGGGTCTTTCTTCGAAAAGGAAATCCCTTTTTGAAAGGGGTTTGGGGGTTTAGGTTGGGGGGGTAGGGGGGTTTCCCAGGAAAATTGGGGGGTTTTTTTGTGGTCTATTTAATTTATTTGGGTCCCCTAGGCCCAGTTAGTTCTGAATAGGGGTTTTTTTTTCTTTTTAAACCCCCTTTTGGGTTTTTTTTTTTTTCCTTTTTTTTCCTCTTCGGCTGTTTTTCCCCCTTCTTTGTTTCCCCCTACCCCATTTGGGTGCTAGTGTGATTGAAAAAATTGTTTTGAAAAAAAATATTGTTAAAAACCTCTTTCTTTTTTGTTTCGGGGTTGGGTGAGGGATTGAGTGATCGTTTCGTTTGCCACTGCCCATTCCCTTTTTAAAAGCCCCCCCCCCCCCCTCGGGTTTTTAACGCACTTTACAATTATGGTGGAGATGCGGGGTCCCGGGAATGGGGTTGTGATAGTTTAAAAGCAAAACTTTTAAACCACTACCCCCCGACCCTTGAGAAAACCGTCTACTCTCTTTCCCGGTATTTCCCACGGGGGGGTTGGTTGGGGGGGTTCAAAAATTTAGGGGGGAAAACCCCATTGGAGGGGCCCGGGTTTTGGGGGTGTTTTGTCGGCGTAGGTTCCGTGTCCGTGGGGGACCTTGGGGCGTTTTCCTTTTCCGCTTTTCGCCCCAGTTTTTTTGTTTTGTTTTGTCTAGTCCCCGCCGGCTTTTTGTCTCTAAATTTCCCGGTTCCTTTTTAATTACCTTTTTTGGGAAATTTGGGTACTTGGGTGGAGAAAAAAGGGGGGGGTTTTTGGGTTTCAAAAATTAATGGGTTTTGCGTTCAGGTCGTCGAGGGTTCCAGGCTTGTACTAATTTAGGATGTTGGTCGCTTTTTGCCGAACCCAAGAGGGCCCCAAAAAACCCGGGTGTTATTAAGGTAATGAAGGGGGCTTTCCAAACATTTGGTGCTTTGTTTACAAGGGCAAACTTTGACATTTTATTTTCCGTTACCGTTTTGCGCAAAACCCGCGGGCCTTCGTAAGTTTATCAACTTCAGTTCTTAAAACAAGGAAAAGCTTTTCTTGGGGTGTGTATATTTTGTTTTCCCCACTAGGTTGGGGTTCTGTGTTGTTTAGTCTAAGGGGTTTTTCCCCTTTAAGTTTTAAGGTTTCCTTTTCTGCCCTAGGCACATCAAGCGTTTATTTGCTTTTCTTTTTTAGCGCTGATGTTGGGGGTTTTTCTTAATTTTTTCAACAAAATTTGTGTGACTGGGGTAAATTGGAATAAAAAATTTTTGTCATTTCATGTTTTTTGAAAATGGGAGTGAAGTGTCTGGGGGGGTTAACATTAGTGTTTTTCCCAAAGAGCCACTCTTCCTTTTTTTCTGTCGCCCCCTCCCCCCGTATCTGTTTCCCAATTCAGTTACAGACCAAGGGGATTTTAGCACGTGGTTCCCTTTTCTGGGACTAGATCGGTTAAGGGAATTTCGGGGGCGTTCTTTCGGGCCACTTTTTTGATCGAGTTGGTTCTGGCCCGGGTGCCCCAGGGAACCGTGTTGGGCACGTGAACTTCCGTGTTTACGCCCAGTCCCCGGGGAAGAATTTGGGTTCAGCTTTTTGGGCCCTTGCGGTACGGGGTCGTTTAATTTCAAATTGCCGCCCCTGCCTTGGGTTTTTGTTTGTTGTCTTTTTTTGTTTTTCTTTTTGGGAAAATTTGGTTGCGGGTTTGGAGAAACGCTTTGGGGAAATAAATTCCAGTTGTATGGGGTTTTTGGATTCTTTGGCCTTTTTGGGGGGGTTTAAACGTCTTTGAAGTCTTTTTTTGAAAAATTTAAACATTTGTTCCAGTTATAGGTTGGTTTCCCAGGTTTGGAAACTTTGTTTTGGGTTTTTTGGCACGCCGGGCCAAGGCAGTCGTTTTTTCAAAATTGATAGTTTTTGCTTTTTTCTTTTAAATTGTTTAATTTTCCAAAACGTTTTGGAATTGAGTAAATTTTTGGGAAAATTTTTTTCCCCAAACGGGGGAAAAATTTTTTTGATTTTTGAACCACTTTTTTCTGGTCACCCCGTTATTTTTTGAAAAATTGTTGTTCCAACGCTTTGAAGTTTTAAAAAAAAAAGGGGTTATCCTTCTTTGGGGAATTCGGGGGAAAATAACTCCACTTTTTGGCTAGTTTTTGAATTTGGATACTGGGTGTTCTTTTTGGGTTTGAGGGGAAGTTAGTTTGTTTTAAACTTAAATTGAGTTTAGCCGGGGTTTTATCGATTCAGTTCGTTTGGGCAAACTTAGTGGGGGCAGTACTTTAAACTGCAATTTGGTTGGGGGAAGGGATTCTTTCTCTTCGGGTTTAAAAGGGTTTTGGGGGTTGGGTTAATAAACTTAGCAAGCCCTTTACATTGTTTGTTTTTTGGTTTTAAAATTACTCCCCTTGCTTGGAGACTTACCAAGAGGGAAACCCTAGGGTTTTGGGATTTTTTTGGTGTTGACAAACCACTTAGTCAAAAGGGTTCGCCCGTGGATTTTGTAAATTTTCTCCTTCCATTTTTTTGGGAATATTGGTACTTTTAAATTAAATACCCTTAGTTTTTGAGTTACTTTTATGAAAAACCCGTTACAACTCCTTTTTTCCTTCCCCGTGGGAATACGGGTGCAATTTAGCGGTTTGGGATTTTGAAACGTTGTGGGCTTATCAATTTGGGTTTCCCCCTTCCCTTGGATTTTCCCTTTTTGTGGTTCTATTTTTTAGGAACTTTGGGGTTTTTGGAGGAAAAATTTTTGTTGGTGGGTCATCGGTTCGTTGGATAAAAGCATTTCCTTCTTTGAGTTTTTTTAAAAAGGGGTTTTGTCCATGGGTGTAAGTTTTTTAAAAATTAAAACCCCTTTACGTCTTTTCCCAAAACCCGTATCTTTAAAGTGAGGTTGTTTTTTCTCGGGGGGGGGGGTTTTAACCCAAAAATCGGGCTGGTTTTTAACCTTATGACTAAATGGTTTAAGTTTGGGTTTTGTTTTCTCCCTTTTGGGAAGTTTGGGGATATTTTCCTTAAAAATAGGACTATTCACGGGAACTTGGATTTATACCCAATTTGGTATCTTTCCTTTTATAGTGGCTTGGGGGGGTTTCAAATATTTTGTGACCTTCGAAGTAGTCACCGGGGGCCAAAGTGCGAAGTAAAACACACACGTGGGAAAACCTTGGGGGATTTCGTTCGTCAGATTTCTGCGTGGCGGAAAAATTTTGTGTATCATTTTAGTGTTTCGGTGACTTCGTGTCTTGTGGGTGTACGGTAAGTTATGGAACCCGTAGACGACTGCCCCGGGTTTTCCACACGTTCTCAAAAATCGTGGTGCAGGAATCCTCCCGGGGGAAAGGGGAAACCCCATGACTCGGGAGACTGGCCCCACTACCCGGGTTTTGTTTTTTTCCCGGGTGGGATTCGCCCTCCAGCACCGCAGTGTCCACAATACAGGAGATGACCCCCCCCCGGGTTTCCACTCTCTTCCTCCGAAAACCTCTGCCCACCCGGCCCCGGGGACTTCCCCCTCCGCCTTTATTTTCCGGACAAACTTCCGCTTTGGGCCTTTCGCCAATGCCTCATCCTCCGGGAACCGCCCCCAGGGACCCTTTTAAAGTTGATGGGGATTGAAAGGGAGGAAAGGAAGGGGGAAAAAAGGAAGAGAGAGAGGCGTAAGAAAAAAAGGGAGATGGGGGGGAAAAAGTTTTTGGAAAAGAGAGGGAGAAGGAACGGCGATGGAGAGAGGAGATGGAGGAAAAGAGGGCTGGGAAAACGAGAGCGAGAGGAAAAAAAGAGAACAGTTAGAAAAGGGGGCCCAAAAAAAACAGAAAGAGTTTGGGGCTTTTAAAGGGTCGTTTGGGGAGGAAAAAAAAAAGACACCCGGGCCCAACCCGGTTCAAAGTTAGGCAAACCCAAAACACAGTCGTGGTTCTTCCGAGCATGGGTTGACCATGGGAAATTTCGGGGGTTTATCAGGGGGTTGGGTTTTTTTCCGGTGGCTCCCCCCAAGCTAAAATATTTTCCAGTGTACCCGTGCTAGCGATAACATAGATACCTTCATTTGGCAATTTGAGGCGGTTTTCTGCTGCGTACCAGCTAAACGAAGAGTAAACCCTTTACCTTTTTTTTAGACCTGACGGGGGGGGAAGGAGGATTTGTAGACATTCCACCCGGGGCCCTTACCGAAATTAAAAGCGGCCTTTGCCCGGGGACTGCACATGACTGCCGAGTCCAAAAGGAAGCAGTTTCGATTTCCCTGAGGAAACCTTCAGAGGAGACTTTTCACCCCGTTCCCCCAACGCCTCCCGGGGCACTAAAGGAATACGGATTGAGGGTCAGGATTTAAATTTAAGGATTGTTTCCTCTGGAGGCCCAAATCATGAATTCGGTAACCAGGAACTGCCCGTTTTAAGTTGGGGGAGGGAAAAAACCAAAGACAATTTTTCCCGGGGAATGGAGGTTGAGAAGCCTTCGCAGATGCGCGCCCCTCACTAAACGCAGCCTGCCGGGCCGGGAAAAGTAGGAAACCCGCCGATCGGGGGGTACGTTATCCCCAAAAAAAAGTCGTTTGCCCTCCCAAGAACTTTTTCTCCACGTTCTAGGAACATCGGACCCAAACCCAAGCTTTGCTTCCTCTTGTGGGAAAAAAGGGGGGTTTCGTTCGGGATTGTCCCAAAGGAAGGACAAGGCAAAATCCGATATTCCCCCTTTTGGGGGCAATTTGGGGGGAGAGTGGGGTCCGACCCCCCCATCCCCAAACCTTTCCCCTCGGGTTTGTGTGGGAGATAGGGAAGCCCAAAAAGGGGGCCAGAGGGGCCACAGCGGCTTCTTTTACGAGAGTTAAAAAACCCTTTTGATTTTCACCTCGAGGGGAAAAAAAGCCAAGTGTCAGGAATCGAGGGCAAACCTTCAGGGCCAAAACGTCTACAGTATTTGGTTTGGAGTCTCTACGCCATACTTTTTTGGGAAGGGTGGGCAGTCGCCCTTTAGCGTCCCGCTACTTTTCCCCCCCCGATTGGGGAATTTTTATTTTGCTTTGGGACGGTTTAGCGTCGGGAGATAAAGCAGAGTTGCCCCAGGGTGTTTTTGTGGGGGCACCTCAAAGTTCCCAAGCCAAAAGAGAGAAAGAGGGGATTTTAAACCCCCCCCTGAAGCCCCTTTACTCAACAAAACCCTTGACCCTGGACCCTTTTACTGTTCACCCGCTTTCAAACGAAAGGGCCCATCCCTCAAACAAAAAACCGAAGTTTTTGGGGGGGTTTCCAGCAAGGGAAATCCCCCAGGGAGCGCGGTAGTTTCGGGGTCGCAAGGTTTGGTGCACAAAGTTAAACTCACCTTTCTTCGTCCGCCACTCAACTTTTTCGGGACCCGAAGCTCTCCGCAGCACTGAAAGCCCTAGGTTTACGATAACCCCCATGGCAAAGGGCTTTTGGGGGCGCGTCGAACCCCCCGGGGAGAATCCCTCAGGACTTTTACTCCAGGAGTAGCCAAAAGGCGTCCCAAAAGATTAATTTCCGCAGCTGTGACGTGTGTAGAACTACCCCAAGGGCCAACACCCAAAAACCTTTGGGGACAGCCCCTTATCGCACAAAACCCTTTAGTAAGGGGGAAGGGCGAACCCGAAAGGAAAACCCCTCATTCCTCAAAAGCCCGGGGGCAAACCCTTTGTTCTCGTCATGGTTGACTTTTGCCCCACGCTAAACCGGGGGCTTCCCCCTGAGGGGGAGTCGATGCGTGACGGAAACGGAAAACCTGTGGGGGATTGGACAAGGCTGGCCCTCCCTGACAAAGGGATTGTTTCCCCATTTAGGGAAAAGCGTTTTTTTCTCGAATTTGAAAGTCCCGAGGTTAATCAAATTTTTTCAAATCCACCGAGAGAAATACCAAACCCTACCATGCTCAGGGGGAAAAGGTCCCTTTTCGAGAGATTCAATGGCACATTGAAGCAGTTTTATTCGGAAAAAAAGGGCCCCCAAAACAACCCCAAAAACTGGGAAACCCTTTTTTGGGCCCGGGGGTTTCTGGGTTTTCCTACCGGGAAATGCCCAAAGGGGATTTGGGGATTTTTTACCCCTTTGGTCCTTTAGGGCGGAAATTGGCAAAGGCCTATGGCCATTCGAGAGTCATTGGTCCCAAGAAGGAGCCCGAGAACGAACAGAGGACACGGCGAATAAAGTTTTGGAATTAAGGAAAAGGATCGCCGCCACTTGTGATTTGGGTCATGGAATCTTTCCCCGGGGCAGAAGCGGTTTTAAAACATACTATTACCAAAACACGCGAGATGGTTTTTAAACCAGAAGACGAGGTTTTATTGCGTTGCCCTTTTTTCCAAAAAAGCTGCAGCTGTTTAAGGGGAAGGACCATTCCCAAAATAGCCCAAACGGGTAGGGAAATGGGAAATTAAAGCCATCAAGATAAGAGGCAAAGAAAAGCTGGGGAAACGCAAATTTTTTCTGGGAAAAAAGTAAAAGGGGAAAAAGAAATTTTTCGGTGCTGGCCCCTTTTGGCCCCCTGGTCGTGGAAGAAGGGAGAGAGTCACCCCCCTCTGAGTTTCAACAAACCCCCGCGTGGGTTTTATTAAAAGGGGGAAAACCTGGGGGATGTGAAGCTAGCTCAAATTTTCTTTTTACATCCCGGGCAGGCAAAAAAGCGGTTTAAGAGTCTGTGCAGCGAATATCAGGGCATCCTCTCCGAAATTCCTCGCCTCAATTTGGGGAAAATTTCCCCCGAAACCGACCAGGTTTACCCCAATTTTGGGTTTAAACAATTTCCCCTTTTCCACACTCGCAGATGGAGACGGTCAAGGCAGAGGTACAGGCAATGATTCGGATGGGCGCATTTTAAAGATGCAGCTTTTCCCCCCTCGCACCGATATGCTTTAAAAAGCCAAAAAAACGGCAAAAAAAGGTTTTTGTTGACTTTGCCGCTTTAACAAAGTATTGAAATTCGACCCGAAGGGCCCATTCCTGGGTGTCGACAAAATCTTTTTCCCCGTGGGGCCCGAGGCCCCAAATATTTTTCCCCCAAGGGTGACCTGGCCAAAGGCTTTGGCAGATCCCCATTGGGAAACCCGCCGACAAAGGAAAACTGCTTTCACGACTCCCCAAGGGGCCCGTTTTCCCGTTTTAGGGTAATGGCCATTGGGGCCAAGACCGCAGGAAACCGTCTTTAGTCGGGGTTATTGCGACTCATGTTGGAGCCCCCCAGTTTATCCCCAGGGGCACAACTTTTTTGACGATCGCTGCTGGCCAAAGGAAAAACGGGGGGTGGACCTTGGAAAACACAAAGGATCAAACTTCGCGCGCCCTGACAGGTTTCAAAATGGCAGCGCCCCCCTAGAAAGTGCCCGAATGGAGGGGGCCGAGATTTCCCTTTTTGGGTCAAAGTGAAACGGCCGAGGCTACATACTGCCTGAAAAAGGGCAAAATTGGCCAAAAAAAATGAAGCCCGGGCCCTTTCCCCGGACCAAGAAGGAACTTTTTCCCTTTATTTTTGGGGGGTGGGGTACTACCCGGAAAAAATTTTTCCCCAAATTTTGCTGAGGTTGGGCAAAAACCCTGACAACAAGACAGCGGGGAAAGAAACCCGAAGTTCTTGGTGGAAACCCTGAAGATGTCGAGGCATTCAAAAAAAGGGAAATCAAAGGCGGCCCATCCAAAAACCCAAACCCATCCTTTCAGGGGGCTGACCCCAGGGAATGCCATTCGTCCTTTAGGACGATGCTTTTAAGTGTTGGTTTGGGGGCTGAAAAGCCACAGGACCAAGGGAAGGGTCCCCGCTACCCCTTGCCAAAGCAAGTTTTAAAAAGTTGGTAGGGGGCAGAGCCCAAACTACCCCACCATCGAACAAGAAAAGTCTCGCGTGGTGTGGGCCCGCCAGGCGGTTTTTTCCCTTTCTGTTTCGGGCGAGGTTTGCCTAGAGACAGCCAACACCCCCCCGGGGTATCTTCATTGAATTTGGATGTTAGCCGTCGTTCATGGGAGGGCCCCCGAACTGCAAAGTCTTAAACGTTCACTTTTCAACACATTCCCGGGAAAAAAACAACGTGGAGGCTTTTATTACCTCACCGGGGTGGAGTAAGGGGTCCAAAAATTTTGGAGTGAAGAAAGGGTTTTTCCTTTTTTTTAAGAGTGTAAGGGGGGTACAAACGTATTGGAGGTGAAAAGGCGGCCTAGGGCACAAGCCTCTTTTGGTTTGGGGGGGTGTTGTCACGGGGTAAATACTTTTGGGTTTTAAAAAAAAATCTTTTTTTTTTTTAAACCCCGTATAAAGTTTGGGGTGTTACCAGTGGCATCTTTACAAAATTGGGCCGGGTGTTGACCAGGGGTGGGTTTTTTTGTTCATCCCGGGTGCGCTACGTCCCTGCATTTCGCTTTCCCCTCCTCCAATTTTCTCTTCTTTTTATTTTTTTTTAAAACTTTCTTTTTCTGTTCTTTTATCGTTTTTCCCCTTTGGTTTATCAGCTGAAGTAGGGGCCCCAATGAACTTTTTTTTTGTTAAGGTTGCCATCTTGGTTTGGGAGTGGTGTGGCACCGCTTACGAAAACCCTTTTAGTCGGAGAAAATCTCTACTCTGCCCGGGTGGAGCCTTCCGGCCCTTTAATCCACTTCGACGTGGGGTTTCGGGAATTCTTTCCTTTTTAAACCCTTTCGGTGGGGGGAAGAAAACCGCTTTTAAACCCCTTGGGGGTTTCCCCATCCCGCCGCGGGAAAAAAGCACCCTTTGGCCCCTGACCTGGAGTCCAAGTTTATTGGGGACCGTCCGGTTTTTTGGCTGCCATCCTTTTAATTTTTATTTGGGGAGCGGACCGTTTTCTTACCTCGCCCCCCCCCCATTTTTTGGGGGAAAATATATGGCTGTCTTTTGGGCAGTTGGGCTTTTTTATTTGGGTTTTTTTAACCCTCAGTGGTTTTCGGTTTTTTTTTTTTTTTTTTTGCCTTAATGGCTGTTGGTCCGACACACCTTTTTCTGTGTGTACTGTTCCAAAAAAGGGGAAAAAGGATGGAAAATTTTAACGGAAAGCGTCCCTTTTTGTAGAATTGTAGAAACGCATTATCTTTAATTTTGTTTTCGGTCCTTAACGGCTAGGTAAACTGTTACTTTGAACCGAGTTTTAAAATTTTCTTAAATATATGAAATCCCTTCATTCCGGGCAATTTGGAAAACTGTGTTGGGTTTTTTTCCCGATTACACAGGTTGATTTAGTGTTTTTTCCCTTTCTTAATATGGGGATTTGGACCGGAGAGATTCGTAAAGTTATATTCATTTTTCTTGTTTTTTTGACAAAGAGCGGATCGTGGAATGCATAGCGTTTTGAACGGCTTTACACTTAGACCCCGGAGGGGTGGGAAATTTCCCCCCGTAAACGCCCCGCATGTGGGGTTTCCCTTTCCCTTGGGTCCCTTTTCCTATTTGTTTTGTGTGACAGACGTATGGATGGATTTTTTTGTTGGGGTTTTTTTAAAAAAGATTTTGACAAGGGGTTATCCTTAGTACAGGCATGCCAAAAAGATACAGGGTGCAAAGAATGCCCTGATTTCAGGTTTTAAAAAGCAAAGGAAAAAAGTGAAGAAGTTTTATAAATTTTTTTTACCCCAGAGAAAAAGGAAAACCTTTATTCTAAGCCACTTCTCCCTCCACCCAATTTTTTGGGGGAAAGTGACCTAAAAACAGCCCTATTTTCGTTCCGCAAGTAGACTTCCCAAAAACCCAAAAAATAACCCATTTTCTACAAACAAACATTTTGTTGGGAGGGTTTTTTCCGTTTTCTACTATTTACTAAAAATTTTAAAAATTTTTAGTTTTTTTTTAAAACCCAAGTTTTTCCCGATCATTTTTTAATTTAAAATATTTTTTGCGCAAACATTCTTTAAATGAGTCCCCTGTCTTCATGTGAATAACACTACAGGGGCTTTAAAAATTTTTTCTAAAGTCTTTTTTAAAACCCAGTTTTTATTTTGGCATAAATTCCCCCACTTATCCCAGCCCTGTCTTCCCCCTTTAAAACTATTTTTACAAAAATGTTTCCTTTTTAACTTTGTCTCTTTCTGCCCAACGTCTTTTAAAAAAAAATAGTGTCTGCGTTTTCCCTTTAAACCCTTTTAAAAAAAACTTTTTAACACTCACCAGTTTAATTTCTGGGATCAACAAATATATTTTAAACATCTTTTTCCCAAAAAAAACCTTCTATTAAAAAAAATCTTTGTTCCCTTTAATTTTGGACAAAAAAACCCCAATATTAATTAAAATTATAACGATAAAACCCCCTTTTAAACAGGTTTTAGGGTAAAATATTGTTTTTCCCCCAACCCGTTTTTCCCACAAATTAAGGGGCAATGAGGAGTTTTTTTTTCATAAAGTTTAACTGCCCCATATTTTAAAAACCCGAATTTAATCAAACCCGTTATTATTTTTAAACATACTCTCCCGTCAAAATTTTTCAGTATAATAAAACCCCACGAGGCCTAAATGTGTAAGTTTAAATCCAATTCAGTTCTGTAAGATTGTTTCTATTTAAGTCAACATTGATTTTGTTGCTTTTTGTTATGATCTTAATATCCTCGCCATTGTGAAGAACAAACGACAAAAACGTTAAGACGTTTAAACGTCTAAGTTTTTGCCAGCTAATATTAATTCCTTTTATAAGGCATCACTAACTCCCACAACCCCATCCCTCTCCACATCTTTAAAGACAAAATTTCAAATATCATTGTGAACGTGTCTCCTAATTTTCTGCTTGGAAAGAACTGTAATTTTGTAGAAGCTTTTTTTACAACTGTTTCTTTTCTGTGAGGATGTACTGTTTTTTCCCATACGGCGTTATTTCAATTTCTTTTCGATATTGTTGTCTGCAAAAAGACTTACATGTAAAGGGCCAAGTTGAATGCTTTCTGAAACTTTTTGACGGTCAAAAATGTAAAGGCTTATGAATTCAAATTTTATTTCCCATTCTAAAAGGTTCTAAGTGGGCCCTTTGAGGTCAGGTTTTCGAACTATTTATATTCATACTGGCCAACATTATTTGCTTCTAGATTGCGTAGTTGCTCAAATTTAGGAAACCTTTTGTTGTCGTCAACCTCTTTGCTTTTTAATCACCATCTTTAGTTGTACTCAAAACCATAAAAAAGTGCCTATCTCACCCCTTTTTTTTCAAAGTCCGCTAAAGTCTGCAAGGTTTTAATTCTAAGGTTATACACCTCACAGCGCTAATGTTTCTCCTGTTTCTTCTGGCCCACGCGACATTATTTTTAGTAGCGTATTATTTTATTTCCCAAAACAATGTGCAGGTTATCACATTTCACAACTTTTCCCCGCTTTGTCTTTGATTTTATATTAAATGATCCAACCCTCCCCCAAACTAATCTTTTAAACTGTAAATTAGGAATTGTATAATTTCATAATCGCAATATGCAGCTTTCCCTGACGGGAGAGCTCTTAAAAAAAGTTGAGGGCCTTCCGTCATAAAATTTCATCATGCTTAGGGTCATCCAAATTTAACATAGAGAAAAGAATGTAATGCAAGATCGAGCGGATTTTCCCCCTCATAAGTAGTTTTGTCTGGCTCAGCACTAAACCATGAGTGGGTAGATTGCTATTGTAAAGCCTAACATTTTAGCTAGCTCTCTAAAATCCAAAAGAGAGTGA
>JAFLJL010005135.1:7500-10000 GCA_018398815.1 Conus ventricosus
CAGAGGAAAACAGACACACAGTAAACACAGAGGAAAACAGACACACAGTAAACACAGAGGGAAACGGACAGACAGTAAACACAGAGGAAAACGGACAGACAGTAAACACAGAGGAAAACAGACCGACACACAGTAAACACAGAGGAAAACAGACACACCGTAAACACAGAGGGAAACGGACAGACAGTAAACACAGAGGAAAACGGACAGACACACCGTAAACACAGAGGAAAACAGACAGACACACAGTAAACACAGAGGAAAACAGATAGATTTACAGTAAACAAAGAAAAAACAGACACACAGTAAACACAGAGGGAAGCGGACACACAGTAAACACAGAGGAAAACAGACAGACACACAGTAAACTCAGAGGAAAACAGACAGACACACAGTAAACACAGAGGAAAACAGACAGACACACCGTAAACACAGAGGAAAATAGACATCTCATTTTGGTATATTGATTCTTTTTGACCTTCAGTAAATCGTAAAAAAAAAACCAAAAAGACATTCAGACAGATACTTCCTTTTAATTTCTAAGAGTTATTAAAAAGACAGACAGACACAACAGCAATGAAAACAGAGAGCAATAAAATCATAACCGTACATTGAAACGTTCATTCGTTCGGTGTTTTTGTTGTTGTTGTTTGTTGTTTGTTTGTTTTCTGAGATCGACAAAGAGACATACAGACAGCAAGACGAGAGAGCAAAAAACTATTTAAACCCCGTTTAAACGACACACGCACACTTTCACATTTATTTCTAGTGTTGTTGTTTTTTTTTCTGACTACGCAGGCTAATACTCCTGCGGACACTCCCTGTATAGACCGACAAGGATTAATCCCATCTACCCAACGAAGGGAGTGGACTTTTGTGTGTATGACCGGTTTTTTAATTTTTTATCCCGCCATTAAGGCAGCCATACTCCAACTTCCGGGAAGGTGCATGCTATGTGTAACGTGTCATCCATACCAACGGGCCAAACTGGCCTTCTCTTCCGAAAGCTGGTGATGGGATTTCACGTGTGTGTGTGTGTGCAAGATGTTACGCGTGTGTTCACACACGGAACCTCGGTTTTATAGTCTTATTCGGAGGACTGTATGGGAAATGGAGTCAGAACCAATGTTAACTCCCAGGGAAAAATCCCCTTGTTTCGAAACGGCCCGGCGGAGATTCGAACCCATGATCACCAAGATTATGAGTCCGGCGCTCTACCACTGAGCTATTCTGGCCCCTGCGTGTTTTAATGTGTTTTTCGTTGTTTTTTTGGGTTTTTTTCAGAGGTCGACTCAACGGCTGTGACATCAATTCCCTGGGTCTGTTGCCAGACAAACTGAAAACGGAGCTGGCCATCCACGTCAACTTGGAAACGTTGAAAAAGGTCAGCCAGACACAGTCCCCCCCCCCCCCCCCTCCACCCCTCCCCCTCCCCCTGCATGAAATACATGTTTCTTTCGCCCCCACCCTCAGCCTTTACCCTGTGGAAGCTGATTGTTCTGGAAGAGTGCCAAAAGCTTTTCCCAGTGCCAACTGATTTTTTATTTCTTTGTTTTTCTTTGTGTTGTTGTTGTTGTTGTTGTCCCCCAAAACTCTCTTTTAGCAGTTTGAAAATTTGCTGTTTCTGAACTGAATTTTTTTTTCGCCAGTGTGTGTATAATCAAGGGAAAAAAAGTTTTAAATCCGAAAGGTGTGTACACTAAACTAAATCCTGTGCTGTACAATTATTCTGCTGTTGATAGTTTTTTTTTCTCCGGAGGGAGAGGGGTGGGGGATGGTTTTTGTATTTTAAATCTACTTATAAGATTAAAAGAAGACAATGTTTGTTGAAAATTTACTTGTCTGTCGTTTTTTTTCTTTTTATCCTCCAGCCTCCTTTTTTTTTTACTTTTTAAAAACTTTTTTTCTTGCCCAGCCTCCTACTCCCCCACCCACCCCCCCCCCTTTTTTTTTTTTAAAATAAACTGACATTTACTTACCATGCAAAATCTGAATGTTCAGTTACTAACGGACAATCGCTTGCCGATTTCAATATTCACTTGTTTGATACAAAGCGTCTGGGTTTTCCTCATGTTACTGTTGTCTCGTTACGTGTCTGTCTGTGCACGCGTTCAACAAGCGGTCCATATCTCCCATGTGTCATGTGTTTCATATGTATTTTTGGCTTCTTTATATACACGAACGGACAGTCTCTCCTCCCGGTAGAAATTACAAGCTACCACTCGCACGCGTAGTTTCCACTGGATCGGTGCAATTAAAAAAAAAAAAAAAAAAAAAAAATGCGCTCTCAGCTCTCCTGCCCAGCTCGGCGTTAAAGCTAGATTCACCGGAGCTGACAGAAGAGTCACGTTGAGCCTCTCACCGCGGGAATATATACAGCGGCGGTTCGTTTCCTCGTCTCTCCAATACCTTAGCTTCTCTCTCTCTCTCTCTCTCTCTCTCTCTCTCTCTCTCTCTCTCTCTCTCTCTCTCTCTCTTGATCAGCTGATCTGCCGAACAT
>JAFLJL010005136.1:5000-14470 GCA_018398815.1 Conus ventricosus
GGTGTATATGAGGGACTAAAAGGCACGGGTCGTTTGATGGGGTATATGAGGGACTAAAAGGCACCGGTCGCTTGGTGGTGTATATGAGGGACTAAAAGGCAAAGGGTCGCTTGATGGTGTATATGAGGGACTAAATGGCACGGGTCGCTTGATGGTGTTATGAGGGACTAAATGGCACGGGTCGTTTGATGGTGTATATGAGGGACTAAAAAGAACGGGTCGCTTGATGGTGTATATGAGGGACTGAAAGGAACGGGTCGCTTGATGGTGTATATGAGGGACTGAAAGGCACGGGTCGCTTGATGGGTGTATATGAGGGACTGAAAGGAACGGGGCGCTTGATGGTGTATATGAGGGACTGAAAGGCACGGGTCGCTTGATGGTGTATATGAGGGACTGAAGGAACGGGTCGCTTGATGGTGTATATGAGGGACTGAAAGGAACGGGTCGCTTGATGGTGTATATGAGGGACTGAAAGGCACGGGTCGCTTGATGGTGTATATGAGGGACTGAAAGGAACGGGTCGCTTGATGGTGTATATGAGGGACAAAACGGAGCGGGTCGCTTGATGGTGTATATGAGGGACTGAAAGGCACGGGTCGCTTGATGGTGTATATGAGGGACAAAAGGAGCGGGTCGCTTGATGGTGTATATGAGGGACTAAATGGCACTGGTCGCTTGATGGTGTATATGAGGGACAAAACGGAGCGGGTCGCTTGATGGTGTATATGAGGGACTGAAAGGCACGGGTCGCTTGATGGTGTATATGAGGGGCAAAACGGAACGGGTCGCTTGATGGTGTATATGAGGGACTCAAAGGCACGGGTCGCTTGATGATGTATATGAGGGACTGAAAGGGCACGGGTCGTTTGATGGTGTATATGAGGGACAAAACGGAACGGGTCGCTTGATGGTGTGTATGAGGGACAAAACGGAACGGGTCGCTTGATGGTGTATATGAGGGACAAAACGGAACGGGTCGCTTGATGGTGTATATGAGGGACAAAACGGAACGGGTCGCTTGATGGTGTGTAGACGGACAAAAAAGAAGAGGATGACAAAAGAAAGAGGAAAAAAAAACAGAGTGAGGAGGGATGTGTTTGCATGTGGGGGTGGGGGGGGGGGGGTACAAATTCCTATTCAATAGGTCACATGGATTGTTCATATGTGTGCAAGTGTCGATGACATATTGACGATGGAGAGTAGAGAGAGCCAAGAGAAATGAGAGATGGCATCGGATTTGGAGAACGGAGTTTGGGGCGAGGGTAGGGGAGTGAAGGGACAAAGGGAGAAAGGGGAATGTGGATGGGTAGTGGGCTCACGTAAGCTGTCTCAGGGACCAAGCAATGACTGTCGTCAGCAGGGGGCGTAACAGGCGGCGGCCTGTGCGCTGGGTCAGACGAGACAGCAATGGACAGCACCGCAGCGACTTGGCAGATGTATAACAACGGCTTGCCCTGTGCTGACCTTGCCTTGATTGCTCCCCTGGACTGCCCGTGATGGGACTGCAAGAGGACAAACCAGAGAGAGAGAGAGAGAGAGAGAGAGAGAGAGAGAGAGAGAGAGAGAGAGAGAGAGAGAGAGAGAGAGAGAGAGAGAGACAGACAGACAGACAGACAGTCAGACAGACAGACAGACAGACAGGCAGACAGGCAGACAGATAGAGAGACAAAGAAACAGAGAGACATAGACAAAGAGACAGGCACACACACACACACACACACACACACACACACACAACACCACACACACACACACACACACACACACACACACACACACACACACACACAGACTGAGGCAGAGAGACAAAGAGAGAGAGAGAGAGAGAGAGAGAGAGAGAGAGAGAGAGAGAGAGAGAGAGAGAGAGAGAGAGAGAGGAGAGGAGAGAGAGCGAGAGAGGGAGAGAGAGAGAGAGAGAGAGAGAGAGGAGAGAGAGAGAGAGAGAGAGAGAGAGAGAGAGACAGAGACAGAGAAGTGAGTTGCACTGTGTAGGGTACAAACCTCTTCTGTAACTTGTCATGGTCAGTTGTTTTAGACAATATTCATCATCACCGTCATCATCATCATTATCATCATCATCATCATATCATCATCATCATCATCATCATCATATCATCATCATCATCATCATCATCATCGTTTCATCATCATCAGCAGCAGCAGCAGGAGCAGCAGCAGCATCGTATCGATGATGATTATGATAATAGTAACAACAAATAATAATAATAATAATAATAAATAATAATGATGATGATGATGACGATGATGATGATGATTGTGATGAATTCTCCCGTCGCGTCCGACGGACGAGTAGGCAGACAGGTCATTTGCTGATGTGGGTCCTCATGTGGGAATGAAGACGAAAGTGAGTCGCACTGTGCAGGGTATAAACCTCTTCTATAACTTATCATGGTCAGTTGTTTTAGACAATATTCATCATCACCGTCATCATCATCATCATCATCATCAGCAGCAGCAGCAGCAGCAGCAGCAGCAGCAGCAGCAGCACAGCAGCAGCAGCAGGAGCAGCATCGTATCGATGATGGTTATGATAATAGTAAACAACAACAACAATAATAATAATAATAAATAATAATAATAATAATAATAATAATAATAATAATAATAATAATAATAATAATAATAATAATAATAATAATAATAATAATAAACATAATAATAATAATAATAATAATAATAATAATAACAATGATGATGGTGATGATGACGATGATGATGATTGTGATGAATTCTCCCGTCGTGTCCGACGGACGAGTAGGCAGACAGGTCATTTGCTGATGTGGGTCCTCATGTGGGAATGAAGACCAATTCTTGAGGCACACGGTCTTCCACAAACGCTGCATGGAATGGGTCCTGCAAGGATAGGCCCCGTCTTCCCCGATTCCTCTTTTCCTGGATGGCGACTGGTCTGTTTCGTTCACATGTCCTTGTGAACTGGGTACACTGTTGCTTCCACTGTGTTCTGTCAAGGGCGACACCTTCCCAGAAAGCAGAGTCGATGTTGCAGCTTCTGAGGTTGGCCTTCAAGGTGTCTTTGTATCTCTTGAGAGGCCTCCTTGGTCATGTTGTTCTTCCTTCAGTTGTCCATAGAGCAGCATCTTTGGAATTCGGCTGTCCTTCATATCTGACAACGTGTCCTGTCCATCGAAGCTGGCTTTTGATGAGTAAACACTCAATGCTGGGTATGCCTCACTTCTTCAGGACCTGTAGGTTGGGCCATTTGATGCTGCAGATCTTGCGCAAGCATCGTTGATGGAACTGTTCGAGTTGTTGGATGTGTCGGCGTACGTGGTCCGTGGTCCACGTCTCACAAAAGTACAGGAGAGCACTCAGAACCACAGCTCTGTACATGGCAACCTTTGTGCGCAATCTGATGTCATGGACTTGCCACAGATTCTTTAAGAGTCTGCCAAAGGCAGAGCTGGCCTTTGAGATGCGCAACATCACGTCTGCATCCAGAGATCCATTGCTGCTTACGGTGCTGCCAAAATAGCAGAACCTGTCCACAGTTTTGATCTTTGTGTTGTTGATGACGACAGGTGATGGTGAAGCACTGCCAGCAGCGGACGGTGAAGGTTAGAACATGGCCTTGGTCTTACAAAGACTGATCGTAAGTCCAAAGCGTTGACAGGCCCTTGTAAAGTGATCTGTGCTGCATTGGGTGTCTTCATGGGCGTGCGCAGCTAGTGCACAGTCATCTGCAAAGAGAAAACTCTCCAGCTCTTGGCCAGAAGTCGTCGAAGGTTAACGAGTTTGCCATCTGAACGTAACTGGAAGTATACACCCTTGTCACGGTTCCGGAATGCATCAATCAGCATTGCAGCAAACAGAACGGTAGTGAGCGGATGGGAGCTAAGATGCATCCCTTCTTTACTCCATTTTTCTCTGGGAATGGGTCAGAGGTATCACCGTTTTCCTGCACCCTCGCCTGCATGCCATCATGGAATGAAATATCAGTGAGATGAGCTTTTCTGGACAACCAAACTTGTGAAGGATCTTCCACAAGCCTGTCCGATTAACGGTGTCGAAGACCTTGGTAAGATCAACAAACACCATGTGGAGTTCCTGATTCTGTTCATGACACTTCTCCTGTAGCTGGTGAACAGCCAACACCATGTCAGTTGTGCCTCTGCCAGCGCGAAACCCGCACTGTGATTCAGGGACGATGGAGTCTGCTATGCGGGTGATGAGTCTGTTCAAGACGACCCTGGCAAGAATCTTCCTGCGATACATAAGAAGGATACCCCACGATGATTGTCACACGACACTTTCTCACCCTTCCTCTTGATGTGTACAACAGAGGCGTCTTTGAAGTCTTGACGCACTCTTCCTTTTTCCATATGGACTGGAAGAGATTGGTCAGCTTTTCCAGGAATACCTCGCCTCCATTCTTGTAGATGTCTGCTGGAATTCCCATCTGCTCCTGGTGCTTTACCGGACGTGGTCAGATTCAGAGCCTTCGCAGTCTCTGCACTGGAGGGTGGATCTGCCAGAGATTCCTTTACTGGCAGTTGGGGGAGCGCTGGGATTGCTTCTTCAGATACTGACGAGTCTCTGTTCAAGAGGGCATTGAAGTGCTCAGCCCAGCAAGCAAGAATGTCAGTCTTATCTGTCGCAGTGTGGTCTGGTCAGAAGCACGAAGTGGTGTTGACCCAGTAGTCTTAGGTGCATAAATGGTGCGGAGGCCCTCTGTGAAATGTCTTCATGTCGTTGATGTCAGCTGCAGCTTGCAGACTTTCTGCTTTCTTTCCCCACCAATCGTTCTTCATCAGCCGTAGCTTCTGCTGGGTGAGCTGCTTGGCTAGCTGGTACTTTTGCTGTTTCTTCTCGCAGGTCTTGTTGCTGAGGTGATCTATGTGGGTCTTGTGGAGCTTGTCTATGAGCTTGTTGATCTCTGGATCGTTTTCATCAAACCAGTCTCTATGTTGTGTTCAACAAAACCCAGGGTGTCAGCTGCAGCGTTGTACAGGAGAGAACGTAGAAATGCCGCTTCTAACTCACTTTCGCCCTCAACCAGTTTTCGGGCGAAAGTGACCTAGAAGCGGCATTTCTACGTTCTCTGACAAGTAAGACTTCAATAACCAAAAAATAACGATTATCTACAAACAAACATACTGTGTAGGATTATCCGTTTTCAATACTAATTTACTAAACTTTTCAGATTTCAGTTATTGTTTAATCCTGTGTTTTTCCTGGTCATTTTCAATAACATCATTTTCACGCAAACATTCATCAAATGCATCTCTGTCTTTCATGTGAAATAACACTACAGTCTTTAACTGTTCTCTAAAGTCTTTTAAAACTGAGTTATATTTTTGACATAAAATCCACACACTTATCCCAGCATGTCTTCCACTGAAAGCTAGTTTCGACAAAGTGTTTCTCTTTTTAACTATGTCTCTTTCTGCTGAACAGTCATCTATAATAAAATAGTGTCTGCGTTCCTTCAAACAATATAAAAAAGCGTTCTAGACACTCACTCAGTTTATTGTAGGATTAACTAAAAATATGTTATCATCAGCCATATAAACCTTCTATCTGATTTTGCTTTGTTCCATTTAAGTGTTGGGCGAAAATCACAATATGATCAAAATTATAACGATAAACTGTTTGTAACAGGTTGAGGATAAATATTTTTTTTTCCACAACCAGTTTGTCCACAAAATTAAGAACAATGAGGGGGTTTTTGTCATAAAGTTTAACTGCTCCATAGTTTTTATAACAAACTTAATCTAATCCAGTTATTGTTTTTATCATGCTCTCTGTTAAAACTTGTTCAGTATAATAAAACCTATGAGGCCTAAATGTGTAAGATTAATCCAATTCAGTTCTGTAAGATTTTTTTCATTTAAGTCAACATTGATTTGTTGCTTGTTGTTATGACCTTAATACCCTCACCATTATGGAAGAACGCGATGGTAACTTTAAGATGTTTAACGTCTAAGTTTTGCCAGCAAATTTATTAATTCCTTTTATAAGGTCATCACTAACGCCCACAACCCCATCCCTCTCTACATCTTTAAGACAGAAATTTCAAATATCATTGTGAACGCATCTCCTAATTTTCTGCTTGGAAAAAAACTGTAATTTTGTAGAAGCTTTCTTTAAAACTGTTTCTCTTCTGTGGAGGATGTACTGTTTTTTTCTCATACGGCGATTTTCAATCTCTTTCCGACTATTTGTCGTCCGGCATAAACTTACATGTAAAGGGCAGAGTTGAATGCTTTTTCTGAAACTTTTTTGACGGCTAAAAAAATGTAAATGGGTTATGAATTCAAATTTTATTTCCCATTCTAATATAGGTTCTAAGTGCCATTTGAGGTCAGGTTTTCGAACTATTTTATATTCATTACTGGCCAACATTATTTGCTTCTAGATTGCGCAGTTGTTCTTGTTTAGGAAACTTTTGTTGTCGCCAACCTCTTTGCGTTTATAATCACCATCTTTAGTGTACTCAAAACCCCTACAAAGGCCTATCTCACCATTCTGTTCAAAGTCTGTAACGTCTGCAAGGTCTTTTAATTCTAAAGTTTACACCTCACAGGCGCTAATGTAACTCGGATTCTTCTGGCCCACGCGACATTTTTTAGTACAACTTATTATTTTATTTCCAAAACAATGTGCAGGTTATCACATTTTACGACTTTCCTGTTTTGTCTGTGATCTTTATATTAAATGATCCAACCCTCCCACAAAATAATCTTTTAAACGTAAATTAGGGAATCGTATAATTTTCATAATCGCAATGCAGCTTTCCCTGACGGAAGAGGGTTTAAAAAAAGTTGAGGCCTTTCATATATAAGTTTCTCAGTGCTAAACTCATCTAAATGAACATAGAGTAATGAATGTAATTCAAGATCGAGCGGTTTTTTTTCCTTCATAAGTAGTTTTGTTTGATGTAACAATAATCTTTGAGGGGTCCTGACTGTCAGTTGCAAAGCCTAACATTTTAGCTAGCTGTTATCAAAATAGAATTTGCTTCTTCAGGCTTGAATGTTAACATTGTTTTTAGATTTGCATTGTTAAGTTTGAGAGTAATGGGCTAAGTTACTCATTGCTTCTTTTAGTGAGCAAAACCCCTAATAACCATAAAGGGATTGTTAACTGGCGAAACTTCGTTGCTTCCCCTTTCATATTTTTAAAACTTATTTTTCCCCTTGGCTTCAGTTATATTAAACCATACGACTTTGTAGAATATTCATGGAGCGCGACCATTTTGGTTCCACAATCGTTCTCAATAGCATGTTCTAAAAACGAAGGACGGTCTTGAGTTGTTATTGTTACAAAACTTTTTTAAACGAAATAAAAATAGGCGTTCAAATATACTAAAGATGCAAAATATTTGTTGGGCCGCACTACAATTTTAAAAAAATAACAATATACTCTTGACTTGCGTCCCAGACGACACTTTCAAATAAAGGTGAGTACTCCATTAAACAGATATCTTAACCCCCCTTTAAAAAAAGGATACATCGCAAAGGTGGTTCAGTATCCGGCAGTTTATCAAACCATTAAACTTTGTGTGGTTTTGTGATCAACGGGTGTGGAGTATCGTATGCTAATCATTTAAATCATCCTGTCCTTTGGGGGTCAGTTTTAGATTTCTTTTTATTACACCTTTTAGATATTTGATGAACTGCAGCGCCATTACCAAAGACAAACCCTTTAATCCATTCAGCAACCAAATAATATGAAGGCTTTTGAAAGGATCTGTAACGAATTCAATATTAATGTTAAGCAGACTTTTGACAAAAATGGATCTTTTAAAATGGCTTGGGATCCTTATTTGTGGGGCGTGCAAGAAAGTATAACTATGATGAATCCCCTTACCCAAACTTTTTTTTTCAGGCACAGGCGTTCACCTCGGGTCCTAGAGCAAGGCAAAAACAGCAGGACAACATTTATCTAGAATATCTGAGGGGTTAACTAAAGGGGAATAGAACGAAAAAAGACTCTATCGTACTTTCGTTTGGTGTTTTCTAGGTTCGCAAGCACAAGCGAGATCGAGCATAACTGATCTTCTACTGGCCTTGATGCACAAAAAACAATACTTAGCAAATTTAGAGGACGCCATTAATTCTACAGTTGATTTACCTTCAAGTATAAAAAGGTACCAAAATGTTTTACAATACGCAAGATCGAAAGTAGACTTTGCTGTTGGCACTGGTTTATACATGCTACTTCTGACCTCAGACTCCAGGTAGGAACAATAATAAACACAACAATGAAATCCTTGTGGCAGGCAATGAACAGAAGGTGGGAAAAAAAACGACATAAATTCTGAGCCAGTAATATTACAAACAATAAAAAAAACACCCCCAAGATTAAGTCATCCAATCCCCGAGTTCAAAGCCCAAAGACTGTTGAAGACGTGGACTTTGTTCGCGATGACCATGAATATGAAAAGACAGCGCTAGTTTTTGGGATTAACTGGCCTAGGATTCTTGGTCTTTATCTTACTAAATAGTAACCCAACTATTAAGAGAACTAATGTCCATAAAGTGCTCAGCCATAAAGCCAACTACTTTGCTTGCAGTAGACAAAGCCAGCTAATAACACTCCCTAATATACCTGGCAAAGAGTCTATAGCTTTAACCGGCTAATTTTTTTTAATAAACTCGCAAGATGATCAAGCTGTTTTTTTACCCATGATTTATCAGGTGATGGTGATGGAGGCACTGAACTTTGCCCTCCACCACCACCTGTAATAGCCATCACCAGTGTACTTATTGCAAATCCTAAGGCCGTTATATAACGCTTGCTAATGTGACACCTTGCTCTCTAAACAGTGTTCTTATTCGTTCTGCTAGCGTTGTGTCTTCATATAAAATTTTTTCGATAGTTCTTCTTATTCTGTTCACTTGAGTTCGTAATTGGTCTCGGTTAGTAGTCGTTGCTTCTAGTCTTGCTGATCTTCTTGTACAAGATCTTTTAGTCTTTGTCTTATTCTTTCTTTAATATCACGCCCTACGATGCGGTCGTCAGTCCTCAGCGAGTTTTTCTTTTTCTCTTTTATATATGCCCATCTAGTTCACCTAGTTTTGCTACATTGTTTGTTAATTCGCCTTTGATGGTTGTAAAGTACGATCAAGGGATAATAATTCTCTCTTGTGCATAGTATTTAATGCTGCTTCTTCTTCTTCAGTGAGTTCTGCTACTGTATTTCTTACTTCGTCCACTGTTTGAATTAAATCTTCAGGTTTTGTTTTTGCATTTGGTTATCTGTTGGGAGTTCTTGTGGCATGTTTTGAAGGGTAGCAACTGCTTTCCTTCTTTAATTTTGGTTTTGGTTTAGGAATGTCAAGGCGATTTAGATCTTTTGCCTTAAGTTTTTGGTAGTGTACTCAAACCTACAAATTGTGGTTCGTTTATCTAAGCTGAAAACGTTTCCTCGATTGTCTTTAAAATACAAATGGTCACTGTTCAGGGGTTTTTATTTTTTTTAA
>JAFLJL010005137.1:0-12175 GCA_018398815.1 Conus ventricosus
ACTTCCCTGATGGCACTCGTGCCCCAAACTTTTGTCGACATCAACACATTACAGATTAAGGTCAAAGACCCAAAAAATCAGTTAGGCGTTTGTCAAGATGTTGACTTCCGTGATCACTCGGCCTCAAATTCCCGTCTGACATCACCACATTTACGAATTAAGGTCAATACCCCCAATGATCAGTTTTACGTTTGTCAGAGAGTTGACTTTTAGTGGGCACTCGTGCCCAAACTTCTGTCCTTACACCAAACCTTTACAGAAATTTAAAGGTCCATGCCCAATGACAGTTCGGGTTTGTCAGAGAGTTTCTTTTCCCGTGATGGCACGGCCCAAACTTCTGTTTACATCAAACACTTTTTCAGAATTAAGGTCCATGACCCAATGACAGTTCAGGGGTTTTCAGAGATGTTTATTTTAGGAGGGGACTCGGCCCAAACTTCTGTCTGTACATCACACACATTTTAAAAGAATTAAGGTCAGCCACAATGATCATTCAGGGGGTTGTCAGGATGGACCCAGTGATGCAAATCGGCTCAAACCCGTCTGTAAAATCACAACACATTTACAGAATTAAGGTCCATGACCACAATGATCAGTTCAGGCGTTGTCAGAGATGTTGACTTCCAGTGATGGCACTCGCGCCTCAAACTTCTGTCTGTACATCACACACATTTACAGAATTAAGGTCAATGACCACAATGATCAGTTCAGGCGTTTGTCAGAGATGTTGACTTCCAGTGATGGCACTCGCGGCCTCAAACTTCTGTCCGTACATCAACACATTTACAGAATTAAGGTCCATGACCACAATGATCATTTCAGGCGTTTGTCAGAGATGTTGACTTCCAGTGATGGCACTCGTGCCTCAAACTTCTGTCTGTACATCAAACACATTTACAGAATTAAGGTCCATGACCACAATGATCATTCAGGCGTTTGTCAGAGATGTTGACTTCCAGTGATGCACTCGGCCTCAAACTTCTGTCTGTACATCACAACACATTTACAGAATTAAGGTCAATGACCACAATGATCAGTTCAGGCGTTTGTCAGAGATGTTGACTTCCAGTGATGGCACTCGCGCCTCAAACTTCTGTCTGTACATCACACACATTTACAGAATTAAGGTCAATGACCACAATGATCAGTTCAGGCGTTTGTCAGAGATGTTGACTTCCAGTGATGGCACTCGCGCACTCAAACTTCTGTCTGTACATCACACACATTTACAGAATTAAGGTCCATGACCTACAATGATCAGTTCAGGCGTTTGTCAGAGATGTGACTTCCAGTGATGGCACTCGCTGCCTCAAACTCTGTCTGTACATCACACACATTTACAGAATTAAGGTCCATGACCACAATGATCAGTTCAGGCGTTTGTCAGAGATGTTGACTTCCAGTGATGGCACTCGTCCTCAAACTTCTGTCTGTACATCACACACATTACAGAATTAAGGTCAATGACCACAATGATCAGTTCAGGCGTTTGTCAGAATGTTGACTTCCAGTGATGGCACTCGGCCTCAAACTTCTGTCTGTACATCACACACATTTACAGAATTAAGGTCCATGACCACAATGATCAGTTCAGGCGTTTGTCAGAGATGTTGACTTCCAGTGATGGCCTCCGTGCCTCAAACTCTGTCTGTACATCACACACATTACAGAATTAAGTCATGACCACAATGATCAGTTCAGCGTTTGTCAGAGATGTCTTCCAGGGTTTGGCAGGTAACTTCCGTTGCACACCCTTTTAAAATTTGGTCCTGACCACAAGCATTCAGCGATTAAAAATGTATGACTCCATATCATCGCGTTTTAAATTTGCTTCATACACCCCTTTTAAATTGGTCCTGACAACAGACAATTTCAGGGTTTTCAGGAATGACCCATGAGACCGCGCCTTTAAATGTGCTTAATCACACCATTTCAAATTGTAATACCACAATAATCAGGCGTTTCAAATTGACTTCCCGATGGCTTTGTCAAATTTCGCGTAAACACCCAAATTTGGGCATGACCACAATACCCTTCAGGCGTTTCAGATGTTATTCCCGTGATGATCGTGCTCAAACTTCTGCGTCATACCACTCAAATTGGGCAATGACACAATACATTAGGTTTGTAAGAAAGTAGCTTCAGGTATGGCAGGTTAAATTCGTTGACATCCCCTTTACTTGTTTAGTCCATACCCAATAAGATTAAAGGGTTTTTCAGAAGTTATTCCATTATGGCAGCGATAACTTCCGTTGAACACCCATCAAATTTGTCGGACCCCAAACATCATTCATTTGCAGAATGACGTTCGGTTTTTTTAGGTGTTAAAATTCGTTTGACTCCCACATTTCGTTTAAATCCCCAACCCCAATACAGTTAAGCTTTGCAAATGTGTTGCTTTGTAGGATGCTCCCATTTTCTGCCCGCTACTCACAACTTTACAGAAAGGACCATTACCAAATTAAATCAAGCTTTCAAATGTTGACTTTTAGTGTTGACCGGTTAAATTCTGTGACAACCAAATTCAAATTTGGTTCAACACAAACATTTCAGACGTTTTAGGAATGACCCATGATGCAACCCCGGTCAAATTCTGCGTATACACCTTTCAGAATTAAGTCAATACACAATGACAGTTAAAGGGTAAGTCAAATGTTACTTCCCGGTTGGCATGGCTTAAATTCGCTGTCATCCCACATTACGATTAGTCAAACCACAATATCAGTTCAGGCGCATTTTTCAGAGAGTTATCCGGTGGACTGTGCTACTTCGTTGACCACCCTTCAAAATTTGTCAATACCACATTATTCAGTAAGGTTATGTCCAATGTACTTCAGGTTGCAAGGGGTCAAATTCGTTTGTACATCCCCAAATCGAAATTCTGCCAATACATCAGGGTTTCAGAATTAATCCATGAACAATCCGTTTAACTTCGATTTTATACTCCATAAGAAAAAGGCATGCCCAAAGTCGTCACTTTAGTACAAGAATTTTAATTCCAATTAAGGCACCACACCCCAAACTATGGCGAATTACAACATTTCAGTAAGCCTACCCTGTCATCACGTCTGTCAGAATGTTAATCCATGAGCCCCCCCTCATTCGCTTAAAATCACATTTAAGAATTAAATCCAGAACACTGCCTTTTTCTTTGTCGAATCACTTACAGTTGGCAATCGGCCAAATTCATTCAGGCTTTCAAATTTAGAATTGGTTTAAGGTCCTACCCTTGAATCAACCCCTTTTTCAGAATTTGACACCAATGATCATCGGCCCCAAATTTAGTTTGTACTCCAATGACACTGGCCTAAACCTTTTTCGTTCAACTTTTCAGAATTGGAATTCCAAATGCATCAGCCTTCAAATTTGCTTCAGTTCACCATTCGATTTGTCCCTGCACAATACATTACGTTTAGAGTTTGACCCCTAGGCATCGCGTCAAACTTGCGTCCACCATTTACCGTTAAGGTCTGACCACATGACAATTAGTTTGCAAGATGAATTCCCGTTCAGGTTTTCAAATTTTTGACTTCAATTACAAGTGGTCAATTCCCCTTTTACATTTACCCCTTTTTCAGATTTGACTCCATGATGGCATCGTGCTTTAACAATGTTTACATCCCAATTAGATTTAAAGGCCGAAACTGTCTGTTCAGCTTTTCAGAGAATTAATTCCATGACCCCTGTTTAAATTCGTTTGTCATAAAATTACTTAATTAAGCAACCACAATTCGTTCGGCCTTGTCAAAATTCCCGGGTGGCACTCGCCCAAATTTGTCGTTCAAAATTGTCAGAATTAAGTCCCTGCCACTGCCGTCACTTTGTCAGAATAACTTTCCCGTAGGCATCGGCCCAAATTTTTCGTTCACAACATTTACAGAATTAAAGGGCCATGACACACAATTTCCTTCAGCGTTTTCAAGATTTGAATTGTAGCACATTTTCAACTCTTTGTCAGGGAACATTCGATTAGTCAATGACCTCAATAATTTTTTGAAAATCACAGGACATAAAATTCTGACCCAATGTATAATCAGGTTTTTAAATTAAAAACCATATTGGCTTCCTTTGGTGTTAATAAAATTTGCTTTCCCTTTTCCCAAAATTCCCAGTAATTAAAATGGGTTCCATCCCAAAATGTACTTTTGTGAATATTATAAACAAAAATTTTTGGGAAACTAATAAAATTTACGAACCGCCAGAACTGGACAAAAAGTACCCAAAAAAAAACGGTTTGACATAGTCTTCGTCTGGTGATATAAACGATAAAACACGTAAATTCACTTCTTATCTTGACTTAAAAGTAAATATAGGGGGGGGGGGGGGGGGCAAGGGACGTTGATGGAACGGCTGTAAAAATTACGATAAGTCGAAAAATTGGGTTTAATTAATATTACTGAAGGAAATACCTTTAAAAATAAAAATGGTTCAAAATATTGGAAAGGGGCGGATGATCATTTCACGTTTTCAAATTTTTGTTTTTCCATAAAATGGCCCTCCCCAAAAACTTCGGCTGTCAAAAAATTCAGAATGGGCCTGCCCAAATTGTCTGTTCCCCTTTCAAATTTGTCCAAGGACCCCTTGTAAAATTTGCGAACCAACATTTTTAAGAAAAACAATGACCCAAGAAAGTTTTACAGAAAAACATAACCAAAAAAGTTTCCCCGTTTTTTTTTATAATTTTTTTCTTTAATCTAATTTGGTTTTTTTTGTTTTTTTTTGTTGTTAATAAAAGTTTTTTTAAATTCAAAAAATTTTGTTCCGGCCAAAAAAGAAAACGGGAAAAAAACCCAAAAGGTTTGGGAACAAAAATTGTTGGAAAAAAAGGGGAAAAAACAGAAAAAAAAAAAGGGTTTTTTTTTTTTTTTTTTTTTTTGGTTTTTTTTTTTTTTGTTTTTTTTTTTTTTGGGGGGGAAGGCGTTGTTTTTGGGCAGCCGGGGAAGGGAAAATAGGAGGGGGGAAAAAGTCGAAAAGGAAATATAAAATATAGGAAAATAATAATGTCAAAATATTGGGGGGGGGGGGGGGGAAACAGGATCAACTTGGTGTCAAAATTTTTGGGTAGGGAAAAAAGATGGGTTAGAGGTTCTTAACAGCAGGGGTTTCCCCTGGGGAACAGCCCAAGCGAAGGCATTGAGAGCAATGCTAGTGGAATAAAAACAAGCAATACAATTTCGAATAACGCTAAAAAGATAGTGAAGGTTAAGGGGAACGAAAGCATGATCGGAAAAAAATTTTAAAAAAACATTTTTATAATAATCAAATAAATAAATAAAGGAAAAAATTTTTAAAAAAAAAAATAAAAAAATAAAATTTAAAAAAAAAAAAAATTTAAAAAAAAAAAAAAATAAAAATAAAAAAGATAAAAAATGCATAAATAAGATAGCTATAATTAGTGTAGGGGAATAGTGGGAGATAAGGTTTTCGTATGTGTGTGTGTTGTGGGGGGTTTTTGTGGGCTGAGATTTTGAAGTGGGGGGTTGGTACATTTTTACTTTAAGGTGTTGATGCTATGAGGGTGGGGGGAAAAGGGGGAGGGTTTTACGAACAAAACCTGGGGGGGGGGGGGGGGGTGGGGGGGGGCCATATTCCACCACCTAAACAAAAAATCTCTCTCTCTCTCCCCTTTCCCCCCCCCCCCCTTTCTTCACAAAACCAACGAAAAAAGGGAGAACATTCGATTCTTATGTGTGTGTGTATTTTGTGTGTGAGTAAAATGTGAGTGTTTGTGTGTTGGGGGTGTGTGTGTTTTGGTTGTGTGTTTGTGGGTGTGTGTGTGTGTGGGGTTTTCCCCATGTGAAATATCACCCTTTAATTCTTTGGGTTTAAACCCCCCCGCCCCCCCCAAACCCCCAAAACAACCCCCAAATAACCCCCAACATCCCACACACTTCGTTATTAGGGCAGGGGGGGGGGGGGGGGGGGGGGGTAGGGGAAAGGGTCGTTTTGATGTAGCAAAGGGAAAGAGACTCGGGAGGTGGGAAAAAGGGGAAGAGGTGATAGCTCCCAACCTATGTTTTGGGGAAAAAACAGAGGTGGGGTTTTGTGCGTAGGGGGAGGATTTTTTCAGGCTGGAGCGCGGGAAAAGGAATGGCACATACTACTTTTGGGGGTTAAACCCTTTGGAGGGGGAGGGTTGCCCATTTTTTTGGAAATTTGAGATGAATTCCTGCAAAAAGCTTTTCCAAGTTGTCACTCTTTGGGGGGGAATTCCCAAAGTGCCAAGACTTTGACAGGGTTTGGATTTTGGGTTTTGGGGGGCATGGGGGACGTGTAGAGGGGCGGGTTTGGGGGCCGTTGGGTGGGGGAAATGTGGGCCCGGGTGTTCAGAGATGCGCTTTCCCCAATTTGTGCGAAAATGTCTCACCTAAAATAGATTTTACCCCCACAGCTGAAAGGGATGGCATACAAAAAGTTGGGGGTTTCGGGCAGGAGAAAGTGCTTTTAAATAGTGAAAGGGGCCCTGGGGGGCCCATGTAGGTTTGGTTTGTCGGTTTTGGGTGAGAGAGCAGTTTTTGGCAGTTTTTTTTTAGAGCAGGGAAAGTACCGGTGGCTTGGGGTAAAGATTTTTTTTCCGCTTAAGCGCCCCATTAGGCCCTTTTGAGGTTTTTGTCACGCTTAAAAGTGATCATGGGGTTTTCGCTCAAAGGCGGGGTTTATATTTTCTCCATGTGCCAGTTAAAACTTCAACCCTGCGGGAGGGGCGATTTTGGGATGGAAAAAAAGGAAAAAAGCGTGGGTTGTCGTCTTTTTTGGGTTTTTTTTTCCCAGAGTAAAAATTTTTCTGGATTTAGTGCAGTGGGGCTGAGAGCTTTCATTGTGCCCGGCCCACTAGGGTACCCCACGGTTGGGAAAAAATCAGACTTTTTGGCTGTTTGGTATATTTGGAATCTTTTTTCGTTTAGAGCAGAGTCTGCGTAGGCAAAGGGGAATCAAATAGGGAAAGGGCTTTTTTAGGGGGATTTGGGGGTTGGGAAGATTTGTAGTCCAGGTTGGGTGTGCATCAGTAGGTTTGTAGAAGACTGGGGTTTTGGGAAGCAGTCCCTTTGAGGGAGATAGGGGTTGCCCCGGAAATTAACTGACGTGAAAGGGTTTTAGGCCCAGCGGGATGGGGGGGAAAGGGTCTGGGAAAAGTTGGGGAAAAAATTTTGGAGGTCTTTGTTCGGGCATTGACATCCCCAATCGCCTTCCCCTCGGAAAACTGTTGCCCCCGGAAACCCCTGCTGTTTAAAGGAATCCTCAAAACCCCCTCTCCTTTCCCCCCATACTTATTGACACCAAAAAATTGATCCTGTCTTCCCCCCCCCCCCCCCCCCCCCCAAAATTTTGACCCCTTTTTTAGTTTTCCATCAGGATAATTTTTAATTTTTCATCAATTTTTATTTGACTCACCCACTTTTTCCCTTTTAAACAGCCCCGTTTTTCATTTAACGCCTTCTCCCTTGCGCTGAAAACCCAAAAAGGGTCTGAAATCGATCCAAACTAATTGAAAATTTTTGTTTTTTTTATTTTGTTTATATATCACCAGCGAAGACCTAAGAGGTCGAAACGCGTTTGTTTTTGTCTTGTGATCGTTTTTTCCCCCGTTCTCTGGGCGGTTCGCTTTAACCCTTTATTTTAAAATTTGTTTAGATTTTTCCCCCTGCAGTCGGGCTCGCTTTTCAACTAAAATATTTAAAAGGGTTTTTAAAAAACCACAAAAAAAACTGTTCCCCTCATTTTTTTTAAGGGAAAAAAGCCCACAGGGGCACAAATAGGCTTGGCCTTACTTTTGGGAGTTTTTTTGTAGTCGGGCTTGACGCATGAAGAAGGTGGCAAAAAACCCGTACATGGGCAAGACAGGGAAAATCAGAGTTGGGGGTGAATTGGGCCCGTGTGCCGTCGTCCCCCGTCACCACTCCACTGGGCCCTCACAAAAGCATTTTTAGCCCTAAAAGGGACACCACACTGGTCTTTTACACAGGGCCTTTCCCGCTTCCCGCAGGAAAATACCTTTGGGCATCAACAGCATTAAAGCTCCTGCAGGAGATTCACGGGCATTCCCCAATAAATTCAGCTCCTACAGGGGCCCCACAATGGTAACACACAGCATTAAACTCCTGCGGTACACTCCATGGTTTACACAAAAGCATTACAGCTCCGCAGGAGACCATCACACTGGTCATCACAAGCCCTTACAGCTCCTGGGAGGAGCACCCCCCGCTGGTCTCACACAGCATTACAGCTCCGCAGGAGACACTACACTGGTAAACACACAGCTTAAAAGCTCCTGCAGGGGACACTTTAACCCCTGGTCCCCACACCGCAAAAACAGCTATTGCAGGGAAAACTCACAAGGTCCCTCACACAGCAATTTCAGCTACCCGCGGAGACACTCATGGGTCATCAACACAATTACAGCTCCCGCAGGGGGGACACTCACACTGGGGCTTTCCCACAGCTTTCAAACTCCTGCAGGGGACCCCTCCATGGGGCCCTTCCCCCAGCCCTTACAGCTCCTGCAGGAGACACCCCACATTGGTCTTTACACAGCATTTCAGCCCTGCCGGAGACAAAATAAAACTGGTCTTCCAAACAGCATTACAGCTTTCCCGCGGAGACACACTGGATCCCACACAGCATTACAGTCCTGGGAGGAGACACTCACCCCTGGTCCCCCAAAACGAAATTTCAGCTCCTGCAGGAGCACCACACTGGTCATCACAAGCAAATTTCAGCCCTGCAGGAACAAATCACACTGGTCATCACACACAAAAAAAACTCCCGCAGGGGACCTCACGCTAGTCTAAAACAGCATTAAAGCTCCTGCAGGATACACTCCCACTGGTCCCACACAGCATTAAAACTCCTGCAGGGAAAACTCCCCCACCGGGCATCACACAGAAATTTCAGCTCCTGCAGGAGGGCACTCACGCTGGTCATCACACAGCTTTACAGCTCCTGCAGGAGATACACTGATCATCTCACAGCATTACAGCTCCTGCCAGGTGACACTCACACTGGTCATCACACAGCATTACAGCTCCTGCAGGAGACACTCACACGGGTCATCACACACCATTACAGCTCCTGCAGGAGACACTCACACTGGTCATCACACAGCATTACAGCTCCTTCAGGAGACACTCACACTGGTCATCGCACAGCATTACAGCTCCTTCAGGAGACACTCACACTGGTCATCACACGCATTACAGCTCCTGCCAGGAGACACTCACGCTGGTCATCACACAGCATTACAGCTCCTGCAGGAGACACTCCGCTGGTCATCACACAGCATTACAGCTCTGAAGGAGACACTCACACTGGTCATCACACAACATTACAGCTCCTGCAGGAGACACTCACACTGGCCCATCACACAGCATTACAGCTATTGCAGGAGACACTCACACTGGTCATCACACAGCATTACAGCTCCTGCAGGAGACACTCATGCTGGTCATCACACAGCATTACAGCTCCTGCAGGAGACACACTGGTCATCACACAGAAATTACAGCTCCTGCAGGAGACACTCACACTGGTCATCACACAGCATTACAGCTCCTGCAGGAGACACTCACACTGGTCATCACACAGCATTACAGCTCCTACAGGAACACTCACACTGGTCATCACACAGCATTACAGCTCCTGCAGGAGACACTCACACTGGTCATCACACAGCATTACAGCTCTTGCAGGGACACTCACGCTGGTCATCACACAGCATTACAGCTCCTGCAGGAGACACACTGGTCATCACACAGCATTACAGCTCCTGCAGGAGACACTCACACTGGTCATCACACAGCATTACAGCTCCTACAGGAGACACTCACACTGGTCATCACACAGCATTACAGCTCCTGCAGGAGACACTCACACTGGTCATCACACAGCATTACAGCTCTTGCAGGGACACTCACGCTGGTCATCACACAGCATTACAGCTCCTGCAGGAGCCCACACTGGTCATCACACAGCATTACAGCTCCTGCAGGAGACACTCACACTGGTCATCACACACCATTACAGCTCCTGCAGGAGATACACTGGTCATCACACAGCATTACAGCTCCTGCAGGAGACACTCACACTGGTCATCACACAGCATTACAGCTCCTTCAGGAGACACTCACACTGGTCATCACACAGCATTACAGCTCCTGCAGGAGACACTCACACTGGTCATCACACAGCATTTCAGCTCCTTCAGGAGACACTCACACGGGTCATCACACAGCATTACAGCTCCTGCAGGAGACACTCACACTGGTCATCACACAGCATTACAGCTCCTTCAGGAGACACACTGGTCATCACACAGCATTACAGCTCCTGCAGGAGACACACTGGTCATCTCACAGCATTACAGCTCCTGCAGAGACACTCACACTGGTCTCACACAGCATTACAGCTCCTGGAGGAGACACACTGGTCATCTCACAGCATTACAGTTCCTGCAGGAGACACTCACACTGGTCATCACACAGCATTACAGCTCCTGCAGGAGACACTCACACTGGTCATCACACACCATTACAGCTCCTGCAGGAGACACTCACACTGGTCATCACACAGCATTACAGCTCCTGCAGGAGACACTCACACTGGTCATCACACAGCATTACAGCTCCTTCAGAGACACTCACACTGGTCATCGCACAGCATTACAGCTCCTTCAGGAGACACTCACACTGGTCATCGCACAGCATTACAGCTCCTGCAGGAGATACACTGGTCATCTCACAGTATTACAGCTCCTGCAGGGACACTCACACTGGTCATCACACAGCATTACAGCTCCTTCAGGAGACACTCACACTGGTCATCACACAGCATTACAGCTCCTGCAGGAGACACTCACACTGGTCATCTCACAGCATTACAGTTCATTACAGGAGGGAATCTGCCTGTCAGACACTCACACTGGTCATCACACAGCATTACAGCTCCTGCAGGAGTAAATAAGCCTGTGAAATGTACCTTTAAGCTTTTTAAATGCATGTAGGTGGGATGGTTAAGAAAATATAGGCAACAGACTCTGTTGAACACCAATATTTCTCCTAAAATAAACAAATACACAAATGAAAAAGAAACAAGTAAGGATCATGTACTTATTTTTTTTAAAAAGAAGAAAAAAATGTGATGCACTCAAATTATATCACACTCAAATTCTGTGCTATCATCTAGACTAGCAAAGAACTGCGCAAAAACAAACTGATTTGTTGTTGCTGTTGTTGTTGTTGATAGTACAAATATAATGCAACCAATTTAACAAAAAATCACATCATGGTAAAAGAGGTTTTGGAGAGATGGGCTCTGGCAAGCAATCTTCAAATGCTAAATGCCAACAAAACTGAAGTGCTGATGAACACATTATCCATACCCCCCACATCACCCATTCCCATTTTTCACAAGAATACACACATAACATTTACAAACATAAGATGAAAAAAAATCTACCTGAATCAGCAAGCAGGACCTTGACGTCTTTCACAGTGATGTTGAACTGATCATACAAGCGGCATTCAATCTCTGACATCGTTGCATCCTATGGGAGGAGGAATAGAGAAAAGAAGAAGACAAATGTAAGCCAGTGATTTTTTTAGGCTGTATTGTATCAACTTACTGCAAAAACAAGCCAACCATATAAAACAATCTATGATATTACCATAAGCTTAAACAAAAACAAGAAAACCATATATATAATCTATGATATTACCATATAGCTTAAACAAAAACAAGAAAACCATATATACAATCTATGATATTACCATATAGCTTAACACAAAAACAAGAAAACCATATATACAATCTATGATATTACCATATAGCTTAAACAAAAACAAGAAAACCATATATACAATCTATGATATTACCATGTAGCTTAAACAAAAACAAGAAAACCATATATACAATCTATGATATTACCACATGGCTTAAAGTCCCACAGCTGAATGGCAACAGGGGCAGTGGCCTGTTAGGATTCACCCTTTCCTTCCGCTGCCTAAACCTTCCTTGAGCTGAATCAGGTGCATGTTTACCGCTGGCTTGACAGAAAGGGTTTTCAAGCTGTTGAAAATCCAACCCGATAACTACTTAAAATTCAAACCATCAGTTCTGCAGCCAATGTTCCCTTTCCTAATACACCACAATGACACACACAAAATAAACTTTTTGGGGTTTT
>JAFLJL010005138.1:0-5000 GCA_018398815.1 Conus ventricosus
ATCCATCATCCATCATCTAAATCATCATATTTTTTGTCACACCATC
Source organism: Conus ventricosus (assembly GCA_018398815.1). NCBI lineage: Eukaryota > Metazoa > Mollusca > Gastropoda > Neogastropoda > Conidae > Conus > Conus ventricosus. The sequence continues at coordinate 47 of JAFLJL010005138.1, forward strand.
ATCATTATTGTCATCATCATATTAGAACACTATCTACTACTACTACATACTACTACTAACTACTACTACTACTACTACTACTGCTACTACTACTACTTACTACTACTACTACTACTACTACTACTACTACTACTACTGTAGTCAGAAAGAGATGACATTTCAGACCCAGAATGGAGGAATCTGACACTCTGTAGCATTGCTTTGAGTTTTCTGATTTGTGCCAACAAAGCTGCTGCATTTGTTCTTTACTGCACACCTCCATGAACAATGTGGTCAATCATTGATGTAATGTATCAATCTTTGATGTCTTGTGCACACTTCAATGCACTTGCGCATTCTCTGTGAACAATGAGGTCAAACACTAATGCAGCGTACACACTTCAGAGTGGTTGTTCTCAGTGAGGTCAGTCACTAATGTAATGTACACACTTCAGAGTGGTTGTTCACAATGAGGTCAGTCACTGATGTAATGTACACACTTCAGAGTGGTTGTTCACAATGAGGTCAGTCACTAATGTAATGTACACACTTCAGAGTGGTTGTTCACAATGAGGTCAGTCACCAATGTAATGTACACACTTCAGAGTGGTTGTTCACAATGAGGTCAGTCACTAATGTAATGTACACACTTCAGAGTGGTTGTTCACAATGAGGTCAGTCACTAATGTAATGTACACACTTCAGAGTGGCTGTTCTCAGTGAGTGTCACGGGTTTGTCACGAGGCCTACGACGATTGACCCATCTAGGGTAGTAGAATTGTTCATTTGGTTATTGTCGTCGTTGTTGTCGTATATCCGTCCTTAATGGGGCTTGTGGTGTGGTTGCACCTTTGGTGTGGTTTAGCTCAGTTTAGGTTTACTTTCTCTCTCTCTCTCTCTCTAATTCCACTGCCCGTGCAATTCATCCTCAGGTTCACGGGTGCGGTATCTTTTTCTGTACTGGCAGTCACTATCGGCCATCTCACCTGTCTTTTCACTGCCGCACGTTGCAGGTTCCTCATAGGTTTGATGTATTCTCACCGTGACTGTAGCGTGGCATGTTGCCGCCATCGCTGAGCCAGGGTTTTCACTCGTTCACTCGAGCGCAGATGTCTCTGGGAGCGCCTGCTCGTCCTAGATCTTTCACCAATCGTCGAAGGTACGTCGTACTTGTCTTTTCCTACATTCGGCTGTAGGAGGGAGACATCACATTTCATCTTTTTCCGCATCAGCGCTGCTGTCCCTCTCGACGGACAGAGGGCAGAGAGAGCGTTGAACCCGCCTCTTTATGGGTCACCCCACGGTAGCTGGTAAGCATCAGTTTCGGTGTTTATTTGTTGTTGTGTTTTATTTTATATGTTAGCCGCAAATTCATCTCTTTGCGCAATTTGTTTTTGGTTTATCAAAATTAGAAAAAAAGAGTTGTGAGACCCTTTTTCCGGTTAATTCAATCTTAACCTGGCATCAAAATTATAATCTTAAAGTCTTCTCCTTTTTATGCATTTGGTGATGCGGTAGTCGGTGGGATGGGAGAGAACCTGGTGATTCAGGTTGTGTACTTGCTTGGTCTCGCTCGTTCCGCACCCTGTCACAATTGCCGTCGTCACATTCTTCGGCCACCGCTGTTTGTGTGCAAGGAGAACGAGTTTTTTTGTTCGCGAGCGTGCGTCACGCATGATTAGTCGTTTGGGATGCGTGCCGGAAATTTGTGTTATTTTGAAATGTTGCCATAAATGTGGGGATAATTGTCCCATTGAATTATATTATTTGCAAATGAGGTGGCAGATGTAAAGCCATGGTTGCTTATTAGTTCAATTCCTAAAAATGAAATGTTAAACGTGGGTGAAGAAGGATGAAGATAATTCATAGTTGTTTTATACTGTAATTAATGCAGTCTCTTACCTGCTTCGTATGATAATACTTAACGAACATTCCAGATTTGGTCGGTTTGCTGCGTTATGCTTCAAGTCCTGGTGAGCTTATGTTTTGGGTATTTGAAACCTCACCTCCGCCCATCTGCGAGTGGCTGTTAATGTTAACAGAGTGTGTCAACAAGTACTGACTGCGGGGTCCAGACCCTCCTGTCTACTTTTCCTCGCCAGTTTTACCTTGTCCCACCTCCCGGGAGGCTTCACTCCGGAGCAACGCACTGGTGGGGGCCACGCCGCTGGTTGGACCGACTCACTGTGGAGGCCGTGTACTGGTGGAAAAGCCCGAGGACTTGGCTGTACGGTCCCTGATCCCCGTCCCGGACCCCCAGCCACAACGCCTTCGTCCCCAGGCGCTGCTCTCCACCATCTATTTGTGCGGTCAAGGGTGTCGCCTTCGACAAACTCTCTCTTCAGGAACCGACCCCGGGTTGGGGCACCCATTGCGACGGGGTGCCCTCCAGTAGACTTTGGATGAGGCAGAGGTGTGAGGGCACCGCGGCCAGAGAAAGGGATGGGTGCTGGAATTATTTGTTTATAATTGGGTATATTCATATAGTGTTGAAATGTTTGATGGTGAATGCGTATGATCGTGTATTGAAGTGCTTGATTGCGATTGTGAAGGTTTGTGTGTGTTGGGAATCTTGATGGTGATTGTTGCATGGTGCGTGCGTTGAAATATTTATTTGTGATTGTGGTGTTGATGTCAATAAATGGGGTGTTGAATCGTATCTTTCTTGTGTGGTCCTCTTGCGAGGCGTGTGAGGTCAGACACACCTTCAATCCCATCTAGACCGATCCTGTCAGGGCGACCTCAAGGGTCGGTCGTGACAGTGAGGTCAGTCACTAATGTCAATAGTATACACTTCAGATGTTGTTCACAATGAGGTCAGTCACAATGTAATGTACACACTTCGAGGGTCTGTTCCAGTGAGGTCAGTCCACTAATGAATGTACACACATATCAGAGTGGTTGTTCTCAGTGAGGCCAGTCACCAATTTAATGTACACACTTCAAGTGGTTGTTCTCAGGTGAGGTCCAGTCACTGATTAATGTACACACTTGTGGTTGTTCCTCATGAGGTCATCACGAATAGTAAATGTACACACTTCAGAGTGGTTGTTCACAATGAGGTCAGTCACTGATGTAATGTACACACTCAGAGTGTTGTTCACAATGAGGTTCAGTCACTGATGTAATAGTACACACTTCAGAGTGTTGATCCTCATGATGTCATCACTAATGTAATGTACACACTCAGAGTGGCTATTCTCAGTGAGGTAAGTCCAACTAATGAATGGTACCACACTTCCGAGGGGCTTTCTCATGAGGTCAGTCACTAATGTAAGCACACACCTTCAGAGTTGTTGTTCACAATGAGGTCAGTCACTGAAGTTATGTAACACACTGCAGAGGGGCAGTTCTCAGTGAGGGTCATCACTAAAGTAATGTACACACTTCAGTGGTTGTTCTCAGTGAGGCCATCCCACAGTAATGCCACACACTTCAAGTGGGTTGTTCCTCAGTGAGTCAGTCACAAAGTAATGTACACACTTCAGAGGGCTGCTCTCAGTGAAGGTCAGTCACAATGAAATGTAGTCTACACTTCAGAGTGGGCTGTTCTCATTGAGGTTCAGTCACTAAAGTGATGCACACACTTCAAGTGGTTGTTTTTACACTAATGAGGTCAGTCACTGATGTAATGTACACACATCAGAGGCTGTTCTCAGTGAGGTCAGTCCACTAATGTAATGCCCAACACTTCCGAGTGGTTTATTTCACAATGATGTCAGTCACTGATTAATGTCACAACATCAGAGGGCTGTTCTTCAGTGAGGTCAGTCACTAAATACATGACACACGTCAGAGTGGTTGTTCACAATGAGGTCAGACACGATGTACTGTACACACTGCAGAGTGGATGTTTACAATGAGTCATCACAATGTTAATGTACATCACTTCAGAGTGGTTGTTCACAATGAGGGTCATTACTAGTGTAATAGTACACACTTCAGAGTTGTAGTTTCACAAGAACGGTCAGTTACTAATGTAATTACACACTTCGAGTGTTGTTCTCAGTGAGGTCAGTCACTATGTAATTACACACTTCAGAGTGTTGGGTTCTCAGTGAGTCAGACACTAATGTAATTATATACACTTCAAGTGGTTGTTTACATGAGGTCATTCTTTAATGTAATGTAAAACACTTTCAGAGTGGTTGTTCACATGAGGTTAGTCATAACGTAATGTACAGACTTCAGAGTGGTTGTTTCACAGTGAGGTCAGTCACCAATTAATTAACACTTCAGGGTCTGACACTCCAGCTCAAGCCCAGTAGACAGCCTGAGTGGTGGCATGGCCGCTGTCAAACTGAAATGAACCCCCATCCCCTCCCCGACCCACCACCCCACTCTGGCAAGCCCGTCTCCCTTCCCCTCCTTTTTTTGTGTTGCGACAGTGGCCCCACCGTCACAGAAGAGGGGGGGGGGGGGGGGGGGGGCGTCAGGGCTTGAAGAATGGATGAATAGACAGAGACTGTGTGCCGGGAAGACTTGTTGCTCCGCATTTGTGCGTGGGAGTAAGCGTGCGCAAACGTGTGTGTGTGCGTCCTGTGTGTGGAGGAGGGGGGAGGGGAGGTGAGGGGTATCCAAGATTGTGCAATGACGCTCAACCTACATTTTCCATGAGGATTAAAATCCTGTAATTTAGTATTTCATATGATGTGTTGGGGTGGTGGTTGTGTGTGTGTGTGGTGCGTGGCGTGCGTGCCGTGCGTGCGTGCGTGCGTGCGTGCTGTGCATGCGTGAGTGTTGTGTGGTAGTGTGTGTGTGTGTGTGTGTGTGTGTGTGAGTGTGTGCATGAATATTTTTTTTTTCTATCCATACATAACACGTGCATGATGGTGAGTGCACTTGTATGCATGCATGCATTACAATGCATGCATACGTGTGTGTGTTGTGTGTGTGGTTGTGATTGTGTGTTTGTGTGTTTGTGTGTGTGTGTGTGTGTGTGTGTGTGTTGTGTGTGTTGTGTGTGTGTGTGCAT
>JAFLJL010005138.1:12500-17039 GCA_018398815.1 Conus ventricosus
AGAGAGAGAGAGACAGAGAGAGAGAGAGAGAGAGACAGATAGAGAGAGAGAGAGAGAGAGAGAGAGGAAGAGAGAGAGAGAGAGGTCAGAGGAGGGGGGAGATGGTAGGTAAGGGCAGGAGAAGAGGAGCTGAGGTTGACAGAGTGGGAGTGGGGGTGAGCCGATTTATTGAGTGGGTTACATGTTCCGCAGTGAATTCAAAAGTATGCTTTAACAGAAACATTTCGAATGTGAAGTTAAGTGTTTGATCGAAGAGAAATCAAATTAAAAGACATTAGATGTTTAATGGCAATGTTTCTTGAAAAGTTTTGACGCATTCATAATTTTGTAACACGGTGGGAGTGAGTTCCAGATTATCGGTCAAAGTAAGCTAGGCTTGTATGTGTTGATCAATGGTGGGTAGGGGAGAAAAAAATTCCTATCGTGCCAGAAGAGCTGTTCAATCTTTTAAAAAGGGCATTGATATAACATAATATAAAAGCATAGAATCTGTGGAGATTGAATTCAGTTGCTTACTCAGAGAAATATGGTCTGCGCTTTTACTTTCCATCTGTTTGGTAGAGCACAGGCTGGATGAGTAGCTTTGCAGCACGTCCATCTCTGTGACATAATACATAATGTGAAACCTCATCTGTCTGTTGTATAATAAAAACTATCTTCAATTAAATAAAATTCACACCTGTCTGGTGTATAATTGCACATTGAATCCACTGAATTAAACGCTGATCTATCTGTTTATGTCTAATATACACTTCAGCTATTTGAAAACAAACCCATCTGCCAGTTACTTGAATGCATTAATCCGCTGTACAAATCTAATCTATCTTTGTTGTAATAATAAACACTTCATCTCTTTAAAACAAACTCATGTTGTCTTTTATACAGAATACCACACTCTATCCACTTAAAACCTCAACCCATTGTCAGAAAATAAACGTCCATCTGCATTGAACTCTGTCTTCCCTGTGACATTATAACTATTTTTTATCCCCTTTTAGAAACTGATCATCCGTTCAATAATACATACGATTTCATTTATATCCTACTTTATGCGTCTCAAACCTCATCTATCCTGTTACATAATACAATTTCACACATCCCTTTAAACTGATCAGCCAAATCAATGATACATGAGATGTAATTTGTATCCACATTATACATCTCAAACCTCATCTATATCCTAAATAATACTTATTGCAATAACCCATTTTAGAAATCTCATATATCTGGTTACATAGTGTGTAAATTTGTATCCACTTTAGTAACCGCCTCTATCAGTTAACATATTTACTATAATTGTAACCCCGTTTACAAACGCCAACTATCTTTACATGATACTTATTGTAATCCACTGTACAAATGTTCTTCTATCATTTACATAATATACTTATTGTGATCCGACTTACAAACTCCAAACTATCTGTTACATGTTACTTATAGTATCCACTTTACAAACTCATCTATCTGTTACATAATACTTATTGCATCCACTTTACAAACGTCAGCTATCTGTTACAGGTTACTTATTGTTATCACTTTACAAACGACATCTATCAGTGTACATATTTACTTATTGTATCCACGTTTACAGCCGTCACCTATCTATACATATTACTTATTGTATTCACTTACAAACTCACCTTCTGTTACAAATTACTTAATGTATCCGACTTTACAAACGTCACCTATCTGTTACAAATTACTATTGTATCCACTTTACAACGTCATCCTATTTGTTGCATAAACCCATTGTTATCCACCTTAGAAACCACGATCTATCTGTAACATAATACTCATTGTATTCACTTAGAAACCACAACTATCTGAAACGCAATACTTTTTATCCACTTTAGAAAAACATCATTATATCTGTTACATGATGTATTATTTGAGTATCCACCTTTAGAAAAACGCATCAATCTGTACTTAAAGTATATTTGTATCCACTTTAGACAAAACGTCATCTGGTCTGTAACATAATACTTATTGTAACCACTTAAGAAACTCATCTATCTGTTACATATTACTTCTTGTATCCATTTAGAAACGTCATTCTGTCTGTTACATATTACTTATTGTATCCACTTTAGAAATCTAACCTACACAGTATTACATATTCATGATTGTACCCACTTAAAAATCTCATCTATCTGAAAAGACAATACTTACTGCGTGTACACTTTAGAAATCACATATATCTGTCACATGAAACTATTTCATCCCTTTACACATCTTCTCCGTCTTCTACACAATAGATTATTTGTATCCACTTTTAGAATATTTCAAGATGTGTTTACATTGTTCTTATTTAATACTCCTTTACAACCCATGAATCTCTCACATAACACACTTGCATCCACTTAGAAACATATCTATGTGGTCCCATAATACATATTTGTTTCCCCCCTGTAGGGTCCTGACTCTGAGTGTCCTGATCATCACACTGTGCCGCCCCGAACGGTATGTTTTCAGACAGGATCCATGGCCAGTAACCAAACGCAAGTATGTGTGCTGTTTGTTGTAGTTGGTTGTTTGTCATTGTTGTTGTTGTGCGTTTGTTGTTGTCGTCGTTGTTGTTGCTCCGCATCTTGTAATCATATCAACCATCTTCAATCATCATCACTATCATTATGATCATCAACTTCTTCTTGTGTTTGGTATGTGTACAAGCACAGGTGTATGTTTGTAGTGTGTGTGGTGGTGTGTGTTGTGTGTGTGGGTTGTGTGTGTGTGTGTGTTGTGTGGAGTTGTAACTTGTGTGTGTGTGTGTGTGTGTATGTGTTGTGGTCTGTGTCTGTTGTGTGTTCTGTGTTGTGCCTGTCCTGCATGGGTTGCAGTGTATCCTCTCTCTCTGTCTGTCTGTCTGTCTGTCGTCTGTCTGCTGTCTGTCTGTCTCTCCTCCACCCCACCCCCCCCTCTCTCTCTCTCTCTCTCATCTCTCCCTCTCTCGTCCCTCTCTCACCGTCTCTCGTATTATCTTCCATATGCTTTGCGCAGCAAGATGTCCTTTTTTTCACCAGCAGCAAAACATTGGCAGTGTTTTCCAAAAAGATTTGCATGAACATGCTTGTGGAGGGACTCCCGTCTACCTTAGAACTGATGCTGAACGCAGCACTTTGGTGAAATGCCAACTCTCCTCTTTTAAAAATTGAAGGCCGAGGCATGGACACTGAGAATCGTTCTCAACTGACGACTACCGGTCATACCCTTGGCACTCCAGTTCAGAATCACTGCAACTGTGTTCAGCAGAAATGTCCACCCTCAAAATCACTGCACTGTGTTGTGGCAGAAAATGTCTACCTCAAAAACACTTGCCTGTGTTGTGGCAGACACAAATGTCCTCCTCAATCACTGCACTGTGTTGTGGGCAGAATATGTCCTCCTCAATCACTGCACTGTGTTGTGGGCAGAAATGTCCGCCTCAATCCCTGCACTGGGTTGTGGCAGAAATGTCCACCTCAATCACTGCACTGGTGTTTGTGGCAGAAATGTCCACCTCAAAAGCACTGCATGTGTTTTGTGGCAGAAATGTCTGCCTCAAGTGAAACCGAGACAATCGAAAGCCAGAATCACACAGACTGGACAAAGATGAAAAGGCAAATGAACCCTCACATTCATCGTCCCCTTCTGGTAGTATTTGTTTACCCCACCACGGGCCCTATTGAACCTTCCAACCTTCATCCGTCCCCTTCGTGTATTGAGTCAGCCCAACCACGCCCTAATGAACCATCACATCAACGTCCCCTTCTGGTGTATTGTTACCCAACCCAACACGCCCTAATAACTTCACCTTCATCGTCCCCTTCTGGAGTATTGACACCCACCACGCCTAATGAACCTGCACATTCATCGTCCCCTTCTGGTGTAAGGGGTGTTAACCCACCACGCCCTAATGAACCTTCACATTCAGCGTCCCCTGCTGGTGTATTGTCACCCACTACACGCCCTATGAACCTTCACCTTCTTCCGTCCCCTTCTGGTGTATTGCTACCCACTCAGTCTACCAAACGCCGTAATGAACCTTCAAATTCATACGTGCCCCTTCAGGGTGTATTGCTACACCACCACGCCTATTGAACCCTTCACATTCATCGTCCCCGTTCTGGTTTAGTTGTTACCCACCACGCCATGTTTGTTGTCTAGTACCGACAACGCCAACAGTGATGCAGCTGTTTGTGGGGACAACTAGGTACACATGGAAACCATTCTCCCACCCCGCAGATATGATTCCTGGTGACACTTGGTGACAGTGAGTAGTCTGCATCACAAACTCCATTGGCAGAAACGCAAGCAGCGACCCGTCATTCCTGGCGAACAGCAAGACTGGAACAAACCTTTCAGTGTGGAATCGGTGTGAGGCAGAGAAGGGCATCAGGACAACACGTTGAGGCAGAGAAAGGGCAGCAGGACAACAACACGAGAGTGAGGACAAATTCTCAGGGTTGCGTTCTATCAAGATTGTGAGCAAATGTATCACTTCAAACCACACTACCCCAAACATAGTTTGAAATCCTGCCTGTCTGAGCATTGTATACGTTT
>JAFLJL010005139.1:0-2500 GCA_018398815.1 Conus ventricosus
AGCTTACTAAAGGCTCATTTTGAAAGCAATTATTTTATTTTCCCCCATTCACCCCACTCAGCACATACTTTATTTAGCAAATAATCACCACTGCAGATATGAATGCTTATCTTCCCCTATTTTTTCAATCTAAGACATAAGAGCAAGCCTTGTTTATACTTTAATATTTCTTGAAGTCATTGCAACACCAAGCTGCTCTGTAAGTTGCCGGAATGGTGCTCGGTACCTATCCTTGGAATTTATTAGTTTTATTATATATATATAATATATATATATATATATATATATATATATATATATATATGTGTGGTGTTGGTGTGTGTGTGTGTGTGTAAGGAGGGAAGGTCCAGCGATAGATTGAAAGAAGGGTCCATGTGGGTGGTACACTCTGCTGCAGGTGAGATCACAGTGCCCCTTGACAGACAGGAGAAACGACAGGGGGAAGATCACTCTTTCAGGGGGAGATGTTTTCCACAACTGGTTTAGCTGCATGTGGCGTCTGTGTGTTGGGAAGACAGCTCCGCTGAGGTCGATGAAAGGAGAGAGAGAGAGAGAGATTAAATGTGCGTGTGCGTGTGTGTGTGAATGCGCGTATGTTTGAGTGTGTGTGTGTGTGTGTGTTGTGTGTGTGTGTATGCGCGCGTGCGCGCGTGTGTGTGCATATGTTGCGCGCGCGCGTATGTTTGTGGACTTGTGCATGTGTTTGCGTTGGGTACCATGCGCCTACGTGAGTGAATTCCTGCACGTTTCGGTCATCTGTGGCCAGCCCTGGTTCCTGGCAATGTATCCAGTGTCCACACGGTAACACGCACATGCAACATGCATCTATACAACAACACCAACACCAGCAACGGCCGACACCCCTGCCTGCTGTGCAAATGAAACATAGAAGAAGAACAAGAACAAGAAGTAAAGTAGGAGGAGGAGGAGGGGGGGGGGGGGGGGGGGGGGGGGGGGGGGGGGGAGAAGGAAGAGAAAAAGAAGAAGAAGAAGAAGAAGAAGAAAAAGATTAAGTAAAGGAGGAGGAGGGGGAGAGGAGAGAGGGGGGAGAAGGAAGAGAAGAAGAAGAAGAAGAAGAAGAAGATTAAGTAAAGGAGGAGGAGGAGGAGAGGAGGAGAGGGGGGAGAAGGAAAGAGAAGAAGAAGCAGAAGAAGAAGAAGTAGAACGAAAGAAAGACAGAAAGAAAGAAGACCACTCATTTATGTCAGACATGAGTGTTTTGGGCGTGCATCGAAATCACGACCAGCACTTCTTACAACCGCACCCTTAGCACTGTGAAGGTAAACTAAGGAAAAGAAAAAAAAAAGAGAGAGAGAGAGAGACAGAGAGAGACAGAGAGAGAGCGAGACAGACAGACAGACAGACAGAGACAGACAGACAGACATACAGACAGACAGAGACAAAGAGGCAGACAGAGACAGAGAGACAGACAGACAGACAGAGTGAGTGAGAGACAGAGAGAGAGACAGAGACAGGCACACACAGAGAGAGAGAGAGAGAGAGAGAGAGAGAGAGAGAGAGAGAGAAGAGAGAGAGAGAGAGAGACAATCTACCTCATCATAAATTCGCCCGTAGCTGAACCGGATGGCTCAGGGGGGGGGGGGAGGAATAGCGAGGGAGAGGGGGGAGGGGAGGAGGGGGAGCTGTGGGATCCGGGTGTTAAAGGTTCTGGCCGGAGGTGTGTGTGTGTGTGTGTGTGTGTGTGTGTGTGTGTGTGTGTGTGTGTGTGTGTGTGTGTTGTGGTGTTGTGTGTGTGTGTGTGTGTCAAGTCAAGTTCAAGTCAAGTACAAAATTTTATTTTCAGATGGAATATTGAATAAGCAATAAATCTGCTTTTTTTACATCAAGCCTCCATAAAAAAAAAAGGTCGGTGAAACGACACATCACAAAATTATGAAAGTCAGAGATACAACAAATAGAAACCAAGAAGAAATGAATGGGGGGGGGGGGGGGGGGGGGGGGGAGGGGGTAGGGGGAGAGGGAGGGGCGGGGGAGGGGGAGGTAGGGAGAATACAAATGAGAAGGGGAAATTCCATAAAGAGAGAGAGAGAGAGAAGAGAGAGAGAGAGAGAGAGAGAGAGAGAGAGAGAGAGAGAGAGAGAGAGAGAGAGAGAGAGAGAGATTGGTTATGTACAATATGTAACACTGTCTTCACAAATGTGCACGGTACGTATACTCTAAGAATACTGTCGACACTGACATCCCCTTTCTCTGAGGCACACACACTCATGCAGAGCATGTACATAGATATACATGTACACATGCATACACTGTGAAAAACCATAAAACCTATTTCAAAGGGTTTGGGAAAATGTAAGTTATGAACCATTCATTCATGAGATACCTTTTCAGATTATTTTTAAACTGATTTTATTGTTTATACTTTTAAAGCGTGTTGGTAACTTGTTTCCATACATTTCCACTAGAGTATAAAAAAAACTAGATTTATAAAGATTATTTCTTGGTCTAGGAATAGATAAAAAAATGATTGTGTCTATGG
>JAFLJL010005139.1:7500-10000 GCA_018398815.1 Conus ventricosus
TCTCACGTGCCTCCGATACCGCTCGCCTTAAAAGCAAAGTCCCTGCTTCAGCCACGGTCAGGCATCCACACGACAATCCAAACGTGCTGCATCTTCACGCCTGGCTACTGTGCGGGACGCGCTGTCTGCACAAGGCGCCTCCCCAGCGGTAATCGGCCTTGTGGAACATGCCCACAGCCAGGCACCCAAAGTGTCTACAGTGTCCACTGGAATGGCTGGCTCTCTTGGTGCTCCAACCACGCAGTATCACCTCATTTTTCCCTCTCAATGCCAATTGGCGAACTACCTAGCTTTTCTTTCATCGGAGAAAAAAAACTTTCAGCCTCCTCTGTTAAGGTTCACAGGGCGGCTATTTTCCACCACTATGCGCCAGTTAGGGGGCCCCTCCTTCGTGGACGACCCTCTTCTGCGGGATCTGGTCAGAGGAGCAGCCTACAGGAGGCCCAATGCCCCCGCCGTACCCCGGCGTGGGATCTTTTCTTAGTCCTCTTCTCCCTCAGGCTCCCCCTTACGAGCCCATTCGGGAGTGTTCTCTGAAATTCCTTTCCTTCAAAACAGCCTTTCTCGTTTCCCTGGCCTCAGGGAGGCGCTGCAGTGAAGTCCACGCCCTTAGTGGCCTACCTGGGACGTCGCCTCCGAACCGGATGACTCGATATCTCTTCGCCTCCTCCCAGAATTTTTAGCGAAAAACCAGTTGACAGGTTCTCCTTCCCCGACTATCTCCATTCTTCCTCTCACTTCTATTCTCGCCCCAGACGACGAAGACCGCACTCTCTGTCCGTGCGCGCCTGTGGGAGTATAGGAAACGCACGAAATCTTCTCGCTCCAAGCAGCGCCACCTGTTTCTCTCTTACAACGAAGGTTATAAGGAGGACATCAGGCGCTCTTCAATCTCTCAATGGCTGAGAGAAGTCATTAAGCTGCGTACGCGAGACCTGAAGGGATTTGGCTGTTTTCTCACAAGACCTCATGAGATTAGGGCATGGGCGTCTTCGCTGGCAGTAGCTCATAATGCCAGCATTCAGAGTGTGTTAGATGCCGCATATTGGCGTTCCCCTGGCACCTTCATCATTCTACCTGCGCGACGTTCTCGTCTGCGCGATGATGGGTCTAGGGGCATCGCATCAGCTGTGGTGGCCCAACACTCCATCTCCGCCACATGCTCCGGCTCTTCTCGCTCCTCCAGGCGGTAACCAGGTGAGCCCTCCTTCCAGGTAGTGCGACTCTGCATTAGTGAGCCACGGTATAGTATGTGTAATTAAAAGGAAATTTTTATTCTAAAATTACGTTTAATCTAACATACTTACCGTGGCTCACGCAGAGGCCCTCCCTACCTCCCCGCCTTCCTGTTCCATCAGGAGTTCTCAGTCAGGGTTTGATATACATCGAAAAGAGGATGGTTCTGAGCATGCGCAAGGCACGAGGCCCTTTCAAGGGGTTTTGTTGTCCGTACGACTATATTGTATACGAGGCAGGGATAGCAAATTGCTGCCGCTTATTGCGCCCTCTCTCTCTCTCTCTCTCTCTCTCTCTCTCTCTCTCTCTCTCTCTCTCTCTCTCTCTCTCTCTCTCTCTTTATATATATATATATATATATATATATATATATATATATATATATATTATATATATATTAAACTAATAATTCCAAGGATAAGTACCGAGCACCGTTCCAGCAACTTACAGAGCAGCTTGGTGTTGCAATGACTGCAAGAAATATTGAATTATAAACAAAGCTTGCTCTTATGTCTTAGATTGAAGAAATAGGTGGAGAGATAAGCATTCCTATCTGCAGTGGTAGATGATTCTGCCTAACTAACAGTATGTGCTTGAGTGGGTGAATGGGGAAAAATAAAAAAAAAATGCTTCTCAAAATGAGCCTTCAGCAAGCTTATAGCCTCCAAGGGGAGACATCCTCCAATAGGGAGGAAAACTCACTAACATAATAACTCCTGGTCATATACCGATATTTCGAAACCTGGTTGTTTCTCCTCAGTGACCGCGGAAAGTGGTAATTTGACTCCTCTGCCTTTTCAGTTTTAAGAAGAATGCAATCCCAGAAAAGGCTGGTGTGCAATACCGTAGTTTCTTTGTTGAGTTTTCAAAAAAAAAAAAAAAAAAATATATATATATATATATATATATATATTCAATTATAAACAAAGCTTGCTCTTATGTCTTAGATTGAAGAATAGGGGGAGACAAGCATTCACATCTGTAGTGGCAGATGATTCTGCCTAACTAACAGTATGGGCGAATGGGGAAAAAAATAAAATAAATGCTTCTCACAATGAACCTTCAGCAAGCTTATAGTCTCCAAGGGGGAGACAGCCTCCAATAGGGAGGGAAACTCACTAACATATAACTCCTGGTCATATACCGATATTTCGAAACTTGGTGGTTTCTCCTCAGTGACCGCGGAAAGTGGTAATTTGACTCCTCTGCCTTTCAGTTTTAAGAAGAACGCAATCCCAGAAAAGCCTGGTGTGCAATACCGTAG
>JAFLJL010005140.1:0-40832 GCA_018398815.1 Conus ventricosus
ACTTATGGGGGGTGTGCGGTGTGTGATGGTAAAACAAAATGACAAAACTAAAAATAATTAAGTCCACTGTTTCATTATGTTGGTTCCGTTTTCCCCGTATAAAGTAACACATTATCAGAGTGAGTGTGCCAGTACACCCACACATTAGTACATTACAAACCAGACCACTTTGTAATCAATTGCCAAAACCGACTAACTAAAATCAGCAAAAATTCGTCCATTAGTAAGAGACATAACAGACTATGCATTGTGTGTAAAGAAGATTGGATTGAGAATGAAAGAATAAAAAAGAAGAAAGAGATACCAAAAAACAAAAAAAAACCAAAAAAAAACGTAGTAGTGGAAATTGAATTTTTTTTTTTTTTCTTCTGTTTTTTGTTTTTTTATTGGCAGATGAAGAGGACAGTGTTGAAAAGCACCAAAAAATGAAGAGGTGGATTTTGGCCTTAGGAAAAAAAACGAAAAAAAAGGAAAAAAAGAAAAAAAACAAAAAGAAAAAAAAAAATCACCCCACCTTAGGTGCTCCATAGGATCCGAGAACTGATGCCCCACACACCACACAAAAAAACATCAATCCAATCAAGCCACGATCCATCTATTCAATCATCAGCCACTCAACCAACTGTCCTAACCTTCCAACACCCACAAGCCACAACTCCCGACTATCCATTTAAACTTGAGCATCGAAACACTCATCAATCAGTCCGATAACCCACACTGATCCAGCAATCAACAGCAATCACTGAATCACGCAGTCAATTAATTAAGGCATGTTCTCAAGTCAATTTCCGACGAAAGCAAAGAAATTACGAAGAAAAGAAGGTTTCAAGAAAAGCCTACATCCTGTTGATACGAACAATTGCGGTGAAGAACCTCTGGATCCCAGCCAGTCTTCGGAACATTTTTTTCTTCTGCTTTCCTTCTGCATTCCAAGCCAGGCTATCTCTCTCGCACACAATTTTCCTTAGCGATAGCATATGAATCAAAAAAAAAGTACCCCAAAAGGGGTGTAAAGTAGCAAGTCTACATGTTTTTCGTCATATGCTTCGATTCAACACGTAATCATACCATGGCCAGAAAGCAGCAAACACATTCCTCTCACTCACTCTCTCCTCTCTCTCTCCTCACCTTTCCTTCGTCCTCATCTCTCTCTCTCTTCTCTCACTAGCATCTCGCTCTCCAATACACTTACATGATCCTAATGCAGTATATACGAAACGGTAAATAGATGCATTTTTAGATATTGGTCATCTTCCACACGCCGCCTTGGCAATATACACACCGCTCTCTAGGGAAAAGAGCTGTTGAGGACATACGGAGATGGGAGAGCGTCGTGAGAGAAAGGAAGTAAGGGATGGGAGATAAGGTTTTCCATGAGACAGCATCAACAAGACAGATGACTGCATCTTGAACATGCCTGTCTAGATCCCCCCGTTCTGTCCCAGTGACAACACAAGGATTATCACTCTACGCTTCAACGACATGTATATCTTACCGTATGCCAGACCTCAAGAGTACAACACTGGGGTGTCGGTCAGGCATGATTCAGCCCAATCCGCAGACACACTTCTGTCAACTGTAAAAAAAAAACTCCACTCAGTGGCTCCCACTCTTCCCATCAGACTCTCCACACCACACTCACAACATTCCAGCGTAGGAACCAGCGCGCGGGGCCCGACATTCTCTACAACATTCAAGCGTAGGAACCAGCGCAGGCCGACATTCACTACAATCTTCATCGTAGGAAACCGCAGTCGCGGCCGAACATTTCCTGCTCAAACATAATGCTTTTGACGGTACTTTCGAATCGAACTCCGCAACCTTCCCAGTGACAAGCGACACTAGACCTCGTTGGACAGTACGGAGGGTACCATCCTGGATCACAGTCCTGGCAGGAAAACCGTAAACCTTGTTGCAGGCTGCACGCCGCCAGGCAGGTTCCCACAGTTCTTCTGACAACCCTCCCATAGGTGCCGTTCACACACACTGCAAGAGACTTAACATGGGACCATGAGTTAAGTAGAGCCAGACTGCCTGGAGTGAAGGGTCGTCAAGAAGTCATTTTCACAATCTGCAACCTGCTCTGACTGTCTGTCTGTCTGTCGGTCTGTTCTGTCTGTCTCTGTCTCGGTCTGTCTCCTCTCTCTCTCCCTCTCCCGCCCCCCCTCCCTCTCTCTTCTCCCGGTCTCTCCTCTCTCTCTTCTCATCTCTCTCTCTCTCCTGTGCGCAAAACGGTTTCCAGTTTTAGTTTCACAAAGTTTCTCTACGTGCCGACTTGTCCATATACGCTACATCACAATTCCCTAAGTTTTCCAGAACCACAAACTGCACATGGATTTAAAAGAGCAGCATGTATAAATGAACAATGACCATGATGAGAGAATTGAAGAAATAGGGTCACGTGGCTACGACTTAGCAGACTCCTGACCTATGGAATTAGCACCACGCGTTGGTCAGACCTTAAGTAACTTACCTAACGTTTTTGGTGGTACAATTATTATTATAGCCTGTATGTGTGAATGGTGAGTGTACACGTGTTTGTGGTGTGTGTGTGTGTGTTGTTGTGTGAAGGGGTGTTTTGAGTTTGGTGTTGGTTGGTTTGTGTGTGTGTTTGGAATGTGCAGGGCCCATGTTTGCAATGAGCGTTGGGAGAGATTGTTTCATAGAAAAAACAAACCAAAGGAAGCCCTCTTCTTCACCTTTGCTTCCCAAGTTTGGCAGCCGGGTGTCTCGTAAAGTACCCGTGTGCTTGGTCCGTCATTGGTTCAGCGTCGGTGTTGGCTGACTTTCTATGTGCATGCGTAATAAGCCTGAAGTAGTGGTTGTCAGGGCCCCTCCCAAGGGGCTTTTCCCACTGTCCAATGCAAATTGGGAGGTGTGCAGGCGTTGGTCCTCCCACGAAGACTGCCCTGTCTCGTGTCCGCAATGGTATTTCTCCGGTGTGTTGGGTGCTGGAGGGCCTTATTCCCCCCCTGCTCGAAGTCTGATTCACGTATGCCCTTGTTTGGGTTGCCCCTTTTTGCACCGTCTTTTGGAGAATATCCGCTTTTCGTTGCCTTCTGATCCAATGTGCGGTACCCATTGTTAACCATTTTCCATCTCCTCGGCAACGGGCTGGGTAGATGTTCTTCTTTGCACGGGTTTTCTTGGGGCTTGGAGCCGCGGGACTCAAAACCTCCACTGCCTGTGTTCTTAGGTTCTGCGAACTGTTGGGGCTCCCCAGAACGCTTCTCCTCATTCGAAGTTGTGGTATTTCCCTGTTGGGTGAAATTTCCTCTCCTTTTGGATCGGAGGGAAGATTAGCCCCCCTCTTCCCGTTTGGGGGGACCATCTGAAAGAAGGGTTATTTTCCGGGGTCTGTTCATGACCGGGCCAGGCTTTTCCTGGGGTCTGCTTTTCCCTTTAGTTCCCCCGGGATCTTGCGATTTGGCACTCCTCTTCAAAGGGTGGTGACATTTGCCCCCGATAGGCTTGCTTTGTGTCCATCAAACTGGTTGCCCTTCCAAGGGTCTTGAGGATAAAGCCTGCTTCTTTCAGGGTCTGGTGGTCTCTCATCGTCTATGGATGGTTTAAAGCTTTGAATTGCTGCCTGGGGATCTTTGTTTCGTCCTCAAGACTGAGCCCATGGCCCCCTTCCTTAAATTTGGGTTGACTCTGGCGCAGTATGCCTCTGAGCCTTTGGGTTTACTTTGAATGGCAGTTGATTGCAGCTGATGCCCATGCTGACGTCCGTACTCAACTACAGGTCGACTCCCCCTGTTAGGGGGTTCTTCAGGATACGTTCGTCAGGGCCCCCAGTCCTTTCCTGCAAGTTCTTCATGATCGCCAGTCTAAACTTGCCTGCTACAGCCTATGATCTCTGTTTCCAAGTGAGCCTGCGGTCAAGGTCACTCCAGTGTAGGTGTGGTCCTCTCAAGTCTTTGGTTGTTCAGAGTCAGCTTCGCCTCTTGTTCTTGCGGGATAGCTGAGACTGTGTAGGTTTTGCTTGAGTTGAACGGGAGAAAAGCATTCGGGGTCAGCGCTGTCGATGAGCGCAGTCTGGAGGCGTACCTGTGATGTAGTGGTGTTCTTCAGAGCACCATAGACCAGCATCTGCGAGATCCTGACGATGTCATCTATAAAGATGAGGAACACGTTGGCAAAAGGGACCCCTTTCCTGGGGTGTTACTCCCTGTCTCAGCACCTTCTTCTTGCTTTTCTGGCCCTATCTGACTGGGGCTTGGCGGTTGTGTAGGTACTGGCTGATCCAGGGGTATATCCCCCAGCCCACACCACCGCGGTAGTTAAGCCTGAGTCCGTCCTTCCTACTTTGTCGAACCCTTCTCCATGTCAATCCAGACAGCAAGCGTGTTATTTCCCTGGAAAGCGTCCCATGCTTTGCGTATGAATGGATCGGTCTTCTGTGATCTGTTGGGGGAACCCGCCTGTTCGGGGCTCAGCAGCTGATCTCTCAGGTGCCAGACAGCCTTGTGTTAAACAAGTCTCTCCATCAGCTTTCCTAAGCAGCTTGTAGGCGAGGGTCTGTAGCTGTCCCTTCGCTTGCCCTTTCCCTTTGTGAATGGGGATCATGTCTGCTTCCTCCAGCACTGTGTACTGACCCTTTTCTTCCACGGAGTTAAAATTGTGAAGGACGCCTTGCTTCATCCCAAGATGCAGAACATTTCATTGGTGATTCCACTCCGGGTGACTTCTTCGTTGAGGTTTCTGCAACGTTTCCTCCGCTCTTTCTCTGTGATGCTGTGGTCATGACTTCCTCATGGGGCTTTTTCCCTCATGAAGTTCACCTTGGCCCTGTGCACTGCAGCTCTTTCGGAGGGACTTCCAGATTGCTGATGTTTCGAAGAACGTCTATGAATTCTGCTGCTTTCTTTCCAGAGAGGTAATTTCCATTTTCTTGTATTTTTTATTGTGGAACTGATTTGTTGTTTCGTTACGAGGGTTCTAGCCAGTTTCCATAGCTTTCTGCCATCCTTTTCGAGATTCAGGCTTTCAGCTTTCTCTTGCCAGCTTTTCCTTGCACTTGTGCCCAGGACAGCTTGTATCTGGCAGTTACTTCCTTCAGCGCTATGTTGTTCTCCAGTGATGGCTGCTTTTCTACTCGGTCCCTGGCTTCCGTAACAGCGTCTTCCAGGTTCTGAATTCCTCTGTTCCAGAAGGCTTGCAGTTTTTGCGTGCTCCTTTGGAGGATCCCGTAGCAGCTTTCAGGACGGCCCTTTTTGAACCTTGAACCAACTTGTTTGAGTCCTTCTGCCTGATGTTGATTTGGGTTTGTGTATGTATCTGTGAGGGTCTCGAAAAGAGATCCAATCCGCCTTTTTATAATTCCAGCGGGGAAAACACTTTGCTGAGGAGCCTGCAAGTGAAGAGTTTTACGGGCTTGTGGTCACTTCCTCCAGGTGATGAGGACTGTTCTTTTGGTTCTGACGAACAAGTCATTGGTGGCGAACGCTAGATCTGGTGTTGATGTGATCATCCAGCGTCTAGAGTAGAAGGTGGGTTCATCATCTCCTTGGTTTAGAGATGAAGATGTGTGTCATCTCCATCCTCAAATTCTTCGCCTCTCTTTCCGTCTCCTCATAGCCCCATCTCTCTGAGTGACTGTTAAAATCTCCCACCACCACACAAATTGTTGTCTGGGGTGTTCATGTATTTTGAGGGAAAAATCACGATCTTGAGGGAAAGACATTGTAGATCCCGATTTGTGTTCTTTAAGGACTATATCAGCCCCTTGGATTCTGCCTGTTGATTGGTGTTGATCTTTAGTTCTTGTCGGCGATGGAATTCCGCACCAAGACAAGCACCCCTACTTTGTTTCTTTCCTCACGGTCCAACCTGATGGGGCTCGTAACCCCTCACTTTTAAAGGATGGTTTACGTCAAATGGTCTCTTGACACATGCGATTACAATATTTTCTTGTTGCATCCTTTCTGCCAGGCCCAAGTTTCTTCTTATGCATCCCTTCTGCATTTCCACTGGATAAAGTTGAGCATTCTGGGGGATATTTTTGGGCACCAGCAGGGGGATGAGGTCTCCTTCTTCCTCGATAGGCATGCGGAATTTCTTTGTTCGACCACCGACTGCTTGGGATGGGCCCCTTTGAGGTATAGGGCCCGGCTCCCGACCTCCCCGGCGAGTCTCCGAAGGTCGAGCATCGAATTTCTGTGACTGCATCATCATGAAAGCGTAGATGCGTGGTATCGTGGTTTTAGTTGCGCCAGTGGCCCGATACCTCCGTCTTCAGCTGAGTTTTCTTTTGGGGTACCTCACCCTTAGCTCATGGCCCTACGTCCTACCCCGTGAGCACAGGGGGGGGGGGGGGATTGTTTCTCCGGGGATCCCACCCCGTGGCTAGAGGTTATAACGCGCCTCTTGACCGCATGATGAGCCCGTTTTTAGGATACATGGGGTATTTCAGTGAGGACAACATGCCACCTGTGACCAACCCCGTCCTGGTAGGAACATCGCCAGTTCCGGGACTGCTTATTCGCAGCTAACCCCATATCTGAGGGCCGTTCCCCTATCCCGCCACCCGGGGGACCCGCCCGGGTTGGGGATGGTCGCCCCACTACTGAATTTGGAAGCAGCCTGGGGCCCGGAAAGGGAAAAAAACAAAATCACCCTTTTCTTTCGTGACACTTCACTTAGGTCTAGTCTTTCCACTGCTCGCGTTGCACGGAATGGGACTAACAATAGCCTCCCCATCCACTCTTAGTGAAAGTCTCACCAGCCAATGGGAGACAAGAAACGTGAGGTCCATTATGAAACATTAATTTATCGATTTAAAAAAAATGGGGTATGACAAACACCTGCTAAAATGGCCAACACCTGCAACTGACCTTCTGGCACAGCGGTTTAAATGGGCCCGCCTGCTAGCACCTGTCACAGGCCCCATCCTCCGGGTCACAGTGTAGTCCCGGCACCGTCCACCCTTGCAGAGAACAGTTCAGCCCGTACTTCCCTCTCTCACAGTCTGGAAGTGGGGACACACACACACAACACAAAACAACACACACCACACACCACACACACCCCACACACCACCACACGCTGCGCGCACGCACCACGCACCACGCACGCACGCAACCCCCAACACACACACACAACACACACACACACAGAAGCGCAGCGCTCGTTTTTCACCCAAGAACGACAACCAGCACAAGATTTCTTCAACCCATACGGCCAGTACTCTGAGCGGACAGGGTTCTCTGCCCGTGACGGGTAGGGTAACAAGGGGACTCATGGCAGGGTATGTAACCTACTGATTTGGGCCCCTCAAAATATTTTACAATTTACAGTCTTTGTTCATACATTTTATAAATTACAGGTAGCTCAAACAGGCTCTCAATGAAACCAACAAAGAAATGGAACACATGAAATGAGAACATAACAAATATTGACCCACCATTACGCAACACAAACCCGGAAACACCTCCGTCCTTCACCAAACCGGGAAAGTATCAATTGTTTCATCACGATTCGACGGTTTGTTACAGGAATAAATTTTAGTCAAAAGGCCATGAGCAAGCGTGGCTTTTAAAGCAGGAAAGTGTATTTATAGATACATTTCCCCATAAAGCATATGGCATGATTGCAATGGGAAATATCCTACAGTTTAATTATGAAATCGGAATCTACCTTGAATATAACAAGCCGCGGTTTACGCAACTGATTTCCCTTTTGATTTGTTTTTTTTTTCACATTCCCGATAACATGTACCAGGGTCATTTCAAGAAACTTAAAGATTGTTAAAAATGATTTTGGTCGTTATTTGATAAACTTGTGCGGACAATGTTCCTTATTAATACTAAATGGGTCAGTTTATGGAGATATGAAAGGTGCAATACATATTTGCTAAATGCAACATGGATTTAGGAAGAGGAGATCATGTGTCACACAATTACTAGAAGTAATAGACAACCTAACAGAATTGGTAGATAATGGGGAGCCATTGATATAATGTACTTGGATTTTTAGAAAGGCATTTGATTCTGTCCCCACGAAAGGCTGCTAACTAAACTAAAAGCATATGGAGTAATTGGTAATGTTTTAAACTGGATCATAGGTTTTCTTTTAAAAGGGAAGGTCACAGTTAGTGAGAGTGGGAGAAGAGAGATCGAAGACATCTGAGGTCCTAAGTGGAGTTCCACAGGGTAGTATCCTAGGGCCCATATTATTCATTGTGTTCATTAATGATTTACCGGACATGACTCAAACCACATGCAAAATATTTGCAGATGACACAAAAATATATGATAAGGCAACAAATAGCACAAAGATCCAGCAGGACATAAACAAGCTACAAGAATGGTCAGATGAATGGAACCTTTACTTCAATGTAGCAAAATGTAAGGTGATGCACATTGGCAAAAAGAATAAACAGTTTGAATATACTATGATTGTGAACGACGAATTGCAGAAAATAAATGCATGTGATGAAGAAACAGATCTGGGAGTAACCTTTGATAAAGATCTATCCTTTGATCCTCACATCCAGAGAGTGGTGAACAAAGCAAATCAGATGATGGGACTCATCAGGAGAAGTTTTACCTTCCTAGAAAAGGAGAGATTTATCAAGTTATTTAAAGCATTTGTTAGACCTCATCTCGAATACGCTAATGTAATTTGGAGTCCCCATCTCAAGAGACAGTCAAAAATGATAGAAAATGTACAAAGGCGAGCTACTAAAATCCTGAAAGAATGGAATGTAGTAATTTAAACTATAAAGAAAGATTACACTATCTCCAATTGCACTCACTGAAAGGAAGGAGGATCAGAGGAGACCTGATCCAATTTTTAAAAATATTCCATAATTATGATGATGTCAATGTGCATGCGCTTTTCAAATTCTCAGAAGTGGATTGCACAAGACATAATGAAGGCAAGATTTTTATTAGACATTGTCATACTAACAAAAGAAAGTCTTGTTTTACCTTCAGAATTGCTAATTATTGGAATGCACTGCCTATTAACACCAAATCGGAAATGAAATGAGGTAGGGAACAGTAAACGATAAACAGTAAACAAGTGGGGTATGTTTTGCTCCATAAGGAAACCTAACACAGAGTAACTTTTATTCAAGACTGGCACAGCCTTTTAAACTTGAATAAAGTCAGACAAATACATTGACGAACAATCTAATAGTGGGGGAAAAACAAGTGCAGGCCAACAACTGAACGTTGGCAAAGTTTTGGGATTTGGGGGGGGGAAGAGAATTTTTGAAGAGGGGAAAAAATGGAAAAAAAAGTTACAGTATAAAAACCCTTTTTCTCAGCTGCAAAAGGGAACCATCGCAATCCCTTTTGGGCAGATATATTTGTATTGCCTTTTCCCGGGGCCCTTTCGCCGCGGATCGGATTCATCGGGGAGACAGGGGTGGTTGTGTCGCACCCCCGGCGTCAATAGGACACACCACAGTCCAAAATACGTGGTGTTCTCACCACCGGGGAAAAAAAGAATCCAATCCCCCCCAGAGCAGCCAGGGAAGAGTATAAATGAAACCCAAAAAAGTCGGGGGGGAAAAAAAAAGTTGCTGTAAAAACAAAAAACATTATGCAAATAATTAAAATGTGGGGACGTTTTTGAGCCGCCTGAAAACCCACCCAAAGATGCAAGGGAGATCAAAAACAAACACACAGAGGGACAGAAACAAATACAAATAACCTAAATTTTAATAAAAGAAAAATGGGGAAAGGAAATGAGTGGGGAACAGTAAACGAAAAAACATAAAAAGTGGGGTTGTTTTGCTCCGTCTGTGTGTTTGTTTTTTGTCTCCCTTGCATCTTTGGGTGGTCCTCGGCGTAGGCTCAAAGACTTCCCCTACATTTTTTTTTATTTGCAAAATGTCTTTTTTTTACACAATTTTTTTTCCTCCCCACTTTTTCGTTTGGTTGCTTTATACTTTTCCCGGGCTGCCCTGGGGTGTTTTGGATTTTTTTTTGCACCCGGGTTGGAGAACACCCAGTTTGGGGACTGGGGTTGTCCTATTTGACCCGGGAGTGCAGACCAACCACCGTGTCCCCCTGATAGTCCCGATCCAGCGGGCGAAACCCTGGGGAACGGGAAATACAAAATTTTTCCTTTTCAAAAGGGTTTGCAGGGTTCCCTTTATCCCTAGTAAGAGTTTTCATATCTTAACTTTTTTTTCCTTTTCTCCATCTTTTAACCCCCTCCCCTCCCCTCAAGTCCAAAATTTTCCCCGCAGTTAGTTTTTGGGCCTCACTTTTTTTTCCCCCACTATAATTTTTGTCAATGTATTTGTCTGACTTTATTCAATTTTAAAAGGGCTGCCCCGTTTTGAAAAAAAGTTACTCTTTGTTAGGTTTCCTTTTGGGAGCAAAACAACCCCACTTGTTTCTTTTTACTAACAAAAATATGCCCGTATAAACAGCTTTAAAAAAAAAAACCCCTAGAGAAGACCCTAAACTGAAAGATTTTTTTTCTTTGTGTGGATTGAATTATTTTATTTATAGATGACAGGCATGCAACCAGACCGAACAAAAAATTGAAAAATAAGAGGGAGCAAATAGCGAAAGGGCTAAGGCAAAAAAAAGCCGGTCCCTTTATACTCTACACTACTACACATATTTTACAAAAGTTTCAAGCGCATTGATTCATCTTAGTTTGGGTGATTCCTTACCCAAACCCTGTCCCTGTTTGACAGGGGAAAATGGCCTATTTTTTAAATCATTTTCTTTGGTTCTTTTCGCTCTTACGGAAGGTTCTCGAAAATTCATGAAAAAATGGAAAAAATATTCCTTTACAGGAACAAAAAACAAAAACAATGACAAAAAAAACACACCAACTACAGACGCTGCAATAATACTACATACTTTTCCGGCTTTTTTTTGTTTTTGAAAGTAGAACAAGTACAAAATTCATTTTCGCAGCGTAAGACAAAAGCCACAACCGAGTGACGTCACTTCATTCCCTTGTAAACTGTCTGGTTTTGTCCCTTTTCTTCCGCTCCATATCTTTAAACACCGGGAAAAAAAAGATGAATTATTTCTAAAACCCGCAAAAATTTTAAAAACAAAAAAAAACAAGCAACCTTCTCTGCCCCCAATTAAAGCAGACAAAGAACAAACCCAAAGCCATTTCACAAAAATGAATATGTCTTCGTTTTGATAAAAATGGGCCCCAAAAGTTCGTTTAAAAGGACCCTTTTTCAGGGTGGTAAACCCGGAAAATGGAAATTTGGCCCCAAATTCCGTACAGACAGGGCCCTTTTTCAGGGGGGAAAAAAGGACAATGAGATTGGCCCAATTACCCCTACAGACAGGGCCCTTTAAATTCAGGGGGGAAACCGGAAAGATTGGGGCCCCCAACTTACCCTACTCAGGCCCCCTTAAATTGGGTGGAAACCCGGGCATGGATTGGCCCCAACTTACCCTCAGACAGGACCCCTTTAAATTTGGGTGGTAAAACCCGGGCAATGAGATTGGCCCCAACTTACCCTACAACAGGCCCCAAATTCAGGGGGGTAAAACCCGGACAAGAGATTGGGCCCCAAAAATTCCGTACAGAAGGCCCTTAATTTAGGGGGGTAAACCGGGCAATGAGATTGGCCCCAACAACCAGATGACGGTTTTCCCTCTCGCCGGGGGGGGCAGGCGGGGCAGTTTAAACCCCCTCTTCTTGTCACGTCGTGCCGTTTAGACAGGTCCCCGTGCAAAGAAACAGCCCCCAAGTGCCTTTCCGAGTACCGTCAGGCACTCTGGGCACAGTTGTTGAAATCATGAGCATGATGAGTGGGGAAGGGATATGGGGTCGTTTTGATGGAAACAATGAGATCTCTAAAGTCGTCATCGTCGTCATCAGAGTTGTCATTATCACATCATCATCATCAAAACTCATCATCATCATCATCATCATCATCCATCATTATCCTCCTTTTCCTCCTCCCCTCCTCCTCCTCCCCTCATCATCATCTCGCCGCACGTTACATGAAATTATTAAAACGATTATCTCGTTATATCATCATCATCATCACATCATCACCCCTCATTACATCATCATCATTTTTCATTGTTATTTTATCATTTTTTATGATCTTTAATTATAGTAGCAGTGCTGTATAGTAGCAGTAGTATAGTAGTTCTAGACTAGGGGGCAGTAGTGTACTTGTATATAGATTTTTATCATTTAGATGTCATCAATAATAATAGAAAAGTGTGACGAAAAAGAGTTGATGGTGATGTAATGAGGGGAAAAAGAAAGAGAAATAATAATAATTATAATCACTGTCACAGCAGCAGCACATTACCGTCATCACTATTACTTTATTTTTTGATAAAATTTTAACAAAATCTGTACTTATCTAGTACTGTACAGTTCCATGCTACCGCTGCTGCTGCTGAAAATAATGAAAATAATAAAAATACGTTTGGAAAGTATCATTGCCTGAGGGTAATGCTGTGAGATAATTTGAAAAAGAAATAACTAGATATAATAAAAATGCTCCTCCCCTCCTCCTCCTCCCCCCCCCCTCCTCCTCCTCCCCCCTTTCCCCCCCCCCCCTTCATCATCATTATAACTCCATGACAAGAAAAAGAAAGGGAAAAAAGAATAGAAATTGATTATAAAGCACATATTTGGCATCAGAAACTCAATATTTGTCATCATTCACAGTCAAAACCCCAAATATTCGAACCATTTTTTCATTCTTATGCTGCGCGAAAAACAAAATCCTCCCCCCCCCCTCCCCCCCTACCCCCCTACAAAATCCTCTGCCTGAACAGAGTGGGAAAATTCCCGTGGAGGCAAAAACGATGGGGGCTAGAAAAACTTTGGGCAGAAGAAGAACAAATAAAATAAAAAGGAAACAAATGAAAAACAAGCTTTTCAGTTGAAAAAAGAGGTTGGAGGAAAAAAAAGTTTATTATTACTTTTTTTTAAAATTATAATTCATCCTCCCCTTTTTTTCCCCCCTTTTCCTCCTTTTTCCCCCTCCTCTCCCCTATTTCTTCTTTTCTTCTTCTTCTTCTCATTTTACTGTTGTCTCGTTGTCATTTCTTTGTTATGACTCCTGCTTTAATTAATGACTATATTTGAATCTCTAAAGGAAACAAAGGACGAAAAGAAATGTAAGCGGGTTTTCATCTGGAAACAAACCAGCACTAAAAAAAGAAAAAACAAAAACAACAACAAAACAACAAAAAACAACGATGTCCGGGACGAGAAAATCTTTTGAGGGAATTGTTAAAGTGCCTAATTTTGATGTTTTATTAGTCAGGTTAACACACAAAGGGTTTACCTGCACTCATACCGCATTGCACACTCATGCGCCCCCAAACATTCACCTCTCCTGGGAATGGGATGTCGGCTTTTCGTTTCTTCATAACACGATTGAGAAAAAGAAAAAAATTTCTATGCTATAAAATTTTACACATGAAAAACCCAATTACACAAAACGGAAAAATAAAAAACCTAAAGATCAATATTTACTAATCCCGTGTTATAAAAAAAGGGGCTTTTCCTGGCCGGGTTTCCACCCCCACACACACACACACACCACACACCCACCACACACCCACACACACACCACCACACATTTTCGCACCACACCACGTTCTTGAAAAAAATTCACTTCTAGTTTTTTTTCAGCAGGGTGTGGTGACCCCCGGGTTCTGGCTCCAATTTCGGGGACTGGGTCTCGTGGCGTTCGGGGAGCTCCACAAAAAAATCTTCTTCTTTGTCTTTTTTCCCCCACCTTTGGCTTCAAATCTCTTTTCTTTTTCAGCTTGTCTTTTTTATCCTAAACCTTCCGTCTTTCTGTCCCCCAGACCCGTTTTTCTAAACCCCTACTCTTGCTGCTCCTTTCTGTCCTCCGTTCTTCTCTCTTTCTGGTGTTCTTCTCCTCCCCGGTGTTGTTTCCCCCAGTTTTAAGGGGGGGGCACAAAGGTTCCCCCTTTGGGCCATCCCTTTGTCCATGTTGCTTCTCCACCCCCTTTTTTCAAAAGTCATGAATTCCCTTTCGCTCTTTCTTCTATATTCAGCATTTACACACATCCATACCTATCTGTTTTGGAAACAGCCACTTCACCCAAAGGACATCGAAAATCCTGCCGATTCGGGGGCCCCCCTTTTCCCCACAGTAATTACCTAGAGAAAGCTAAAACAAAAAAAACGTCCCCCACACTTTTAAACTGCCGAAAGCACAACACATTTCCCCAGGGCAATACCCCCTGAAAAAGCCACACACTTTCAACTAGCCGCAAAAGCATAAACCAGGCCCCCGGAAATGCCACCTGAAAAAGCCCAACCATTAAATAGCCGACAAGCATCAACACAGTGCCCCCGGCAATGCCCCCGGGAAAAAAACCCAAACATTCAACAGCCTCCCAAAGCATCAAACACAGTGCCCCCGGAAAATCCAATAACAACCCCCACAAGGACATTCAACTAGCTACAAGCATCAACACAGGCCCCACGGCAATGCCACCTAAAAACCCCACAACATTCAATAGCCTGAAAAAGCACAACCAGTCCCCCAGGGAAATGCCCCTGAACAAGCCAGACTCCTGCTCCCCAAAGGTCTGTTTAAAAAGAAACTTCATCTGACCGGTATTCAGCCCCCCATTAAAATGTCTGGGGTCCTAGTGGAAATTTTTCGCCCCCTTTTTCTTTTTCGGAAAGGTTTTCAAACTGGGAGGGCCCTCCCACCTTGGGTCCCCATCTTCACGTGACGTTAATTTTTTGGCCCCTTTAAAACCCTCCTTGAACAGCTCGACCGCTACAGGTGAGGGTGTCTGCAATCGGCCCCATTCCATTTCTCCCCCCAGCCCGGGGCATTCCTCCTCTAAACCCCTTTAGGCCCTTTGAGAGGGGTTTTCGGCCTTGACAAACAAAAAAGGCTGAAGTTGTTTTTGGGGGCGTCCCTTTGCAAAACATTGTGTGCCCAAAACATGATAGTCCATTTTATTCGGCAGGAAAGGACACAAAAAAGGGGACAAGGGGAGGAAACCAAACATGATGGCCCATTTCAGTCGGCGGGAAAGGAGCACAGAGAGACAAGGGGGCAACCAACTGAGGTCCAAAAAACATCGGCGGAAAGGGATACAGAAAGAGGACAAGGGGGGCAAAAACATGGGGGTCCATTTCAGTGGGCAGGCAAGGAGCACAGAAAGGGAAAGGGAGGAAACCAAAATGGGGGCCCTTAAATCGGCAGCAAGGATCACAAAAAAGGGAAAAGGGAAAAAAACCCAAACATGTGGGCCTTTTCCTATCTGCGGGGCAAGGAGCACAGAAAGGGGAAAGGGGAGGAAACCCAACATGAGGGGCCATTTCACATCGGCGGAAAGGGATCAAGAGAGAGGCCAAGGGAGGAAACCAAATATGATGGGCCATTTCACATGGCGGGCAAGGAGCCAGAAAGGGCAAGGGGGGGGGGAATTCTTCAGGGGCCCCATTTTCTCCCTCCACCCCCTCTCATATTCCCCAGTTAAAAGAATTTGAATTTTAACCAACCCCATTAAAATTTGTCCTAGATTGTGCTTTACCAGACAATCATGGCATCTATTTCGGGATTGTGCGCTGCATTCCCATGGCTTATTTGGTTACCCCCTCCCCCCTCCTGTCCACTCTCCCTCACCCAACACTTTTTCGTAGGATGACTGCTATCCACCTCCACACACACCTTCCGATGTTTCCGTGTAACTGTAAATTCTCTGAACGAAACTTTTCAGTGTGTAGCGAAGATTCAAACCACGATTCTGGCTGGAAACATGATGCACTTTCCCCAGCTGTGGAGCTTGTCAACGACGGCTATAAAATGAATGAGCATCAGGTGGGTTTGAACCACTTCACCGTGGGCAAACGCGGGTCTATGATCAATTTTTTGCCGCTGTAGAATATCCCGGAAACGAAGGTGATGCCCACCCCTACCTCACTGGCAAAGTAAGCCAGCGCACAGTCATTTCGAACACTCTAAGGCCTAACGACCTGCTGGTGGCATTCCTGATGGAAACCGAAAACTAAAGAAACTGGTTGAAGAAACTGATATTACTTTCATAGGAAATTGCACACACACGTATGTCTTATACTACTACTCAACTCAATAATGGTTTTGTGCTTCTTAACTGCCACCGGATGATGGACCAAACGGCTTTTAGACCTGAACACCGCGTGCCGCGGATAGGTGCTCTCCCTTGATTGAGGTCAACGAAGTAGGTTTGCGTGTTCTCTGTGCCTCTTGGTTCGTCGTCGCATGCCCGGACAAAAGATGTAACCTAAACTGCGTGTGGTTTAGAGTTCAAGTGGATCTGCAAAGTTACTTCCCTGCCTTAGTAACTTTGTGGACTTGTGACACGATTATAAATGGTCAGTGCAGCGCCATACTTGGGTCTGTTTAGCGGTGGCTAGGTGAATGCATGGAATGAGACGTGGTCTTACAACACTGTTTCGGTTAACGCTGCCAGGGATTCAGGACAGGTCACTCAGCTGGATATAAGCATTTATTTAGAGCTTTCGAAAGGATGTCCGCTCGTCTTCACAGCGGTGGTTAGTTGTTTTCTTGCGTGTTGTTGAGTTGTTGGATATTGTTTTTGTCCTTATGTATGTCCTTGGTGACGCCTTTGCCGACTTCTCGTTATTAAGATAATAAAATTTTCATGAGAAGTGAAGTACCACTCAGCAAAATAAGCTCTTGTGAGAATCCGGATGCACCGGCTGCAGTCACAAGCATTTGGTTCATGCTCATGACATTCTTGTTCCCGAAGAGCTCACCTGAAGCAACTGATAAACGAAACACCTGCCCCCATTAGTTCGTTCAATGGGCAACCAGTATTTCCTCATTTAGCTTGGACTGATATGTATCAGTGACTACACGTTCTTGAAGACCAGCCTGTAAGTGTCAGGACTTGATCCGCGATTTTGGCCATTTTGAGTTATCATCGTTCTTTTTTTCAACCTAGCCCTCCTCAACTGGCGGATGAATGACAACAGCACTTGCAACATTGGTTCTCGTCAGCCGGGGGAAATTTCAGGGAGACACGCCACTTACCGTCTACAGTCGGGGGGCTGCGGATCGTAAGGGTGACACGCACTTACCATCACAGTCCGGGGGGCTGATGCGGATTTTGTAGGATACACGCACTTACCATCACAGTCCGGGAGGGGCTGCGGTTGTAGGGAGGACACGCCATTTTCATCTCAGTCCGGAGGGGCTGCGGTTGCTAGTCTCCACTTGGTGCACTGACCGTAGTCCTGCCGGTCACATTCACACAGCCACTTGGGCAGTGCTTGGTACACCGATCCCATAGCGACGGTCAGGACAACTGAAAGTTACGGTCATTGACTTGAGAAAGAAAGGGAGATAGAAGAGAAAGAAGAAAAGAGGAACAGACAATGACAACGTCATCAAGGTCCTATCCATAGACTGGCGCGCGTCAGTGCGTGCACCCGCACAGACATCAGCACACACGAACGCACGACATACGCACGCATAGCACGTAAACACACACACACAACACACACACCAACTCTCACACACACACACACACACGCACACACGCACGCACACACACACGACGCACGTATTGCACGACACGCACGCGCGCGCACGCACGCACGCACGCCACGCTCGCACGCACGTACGCACGCACGCACACGCACGCACACACACACACCTACACACACACACACACTCACACACACCCAATAATTTTCTCTTCTCTCTCTCTCTCCTCTCTCTCTCTCTCTCACAGACAAAACACCACTCACAATCACACACGCGCATGTGTGCCGATGTTGTTAAATATACTTACTGAATGTAGAGTCTCAAAATAAAACATCTGATTCTCCAAGGTGAGGATTAAGAAATTAAAGAAAACCATTATCTGTTATCCTGTTTGAAGAGATACATAATTAGTTCAGCTTTGCTATGGTCGTAACGGCAATTTGTGTCAATGAATCAAAGTTACGATACAGCAATTTAGTTCAGAACGTTGTTTTTTGCATAATTATTACTAGTAAAGGAGACGATTTACAGAGAGTGTTTGACCAACATCGAAAAGCGGATTTAAGTGTACAGAAAATACCAACATTGGCAAAAACAGACCTCTGGGACAAGAACACCATACATAGTCGTTAATTGGGGTTTAAGACCGTTGGCCACCTACCACCAGTGTTCAGTTCTGTTTCTGAGCTAGGATTTGAACAATGGTAGTGTGATGGCCGGAATTGCTCAGGGGGTATCCGAGCTCTGTAATGCATAGTGTGGTCACGTGATATCAAAGCAGCTGAATGATCGAGGAACATGCAGATTTTTCCACGCCGAGAAATGTTAAAAATGTCATTTAGACCTTTACAAGTGCTCTTTCAGTTCTGTCATGAGGTCCTATAAACTGGACTGAAGCGAGCTAAGCAAATTGCCACGTTGAGTCAAGTCTTACGGTTTCAGCTGCAAAAATACAGACCTTCTGGCAAAATTAGATTGGTGGACAGCATTCAAACAGGGCGATAATTTTCTAAACTATCATTAGGGTCAAGCGACATGTCTTCCCAGCAGAGCTTTTACCATAAGCGGCCTTGCAAGCATCAGGGAATTCCTGCCAAACAGAGAGAGTTGTCACAATGTCGGGAATGGAGCTCAAAGAGGAATGTGAAGACAGGTTCTGAGAAACAGGACTATTAAGCAAGGGACAAAGATGTCTGTTTAAGTGAAGAAGAGAGAATTGTACGTTGACTAGGTCTTGTGTTACAAGATGGAGCTCCTAGAGGGTCTTGATCATGGTAATGGCACTTAGGTGAAAGCAGACACATTGAGGTTCGTGCATGGGCAGAGCAAGAAGCGAGGAATGAGAAAGAATGAGGTGAAATGAGGAGAGAGAGAGAGAGATTGCGAGAGAGAGAGAGATGAGAGAGAGAGGAGAGAGACAGACAGACAGACAGACAGCAGACAGTCTGACAGGAGACACAGAGAGAGACAGACAGAGAGTAGGGAGGGAATTGTGAGGGTGACATCTTCAGCCAGACAGCAGGACTGACGTGGTGCCAGAGGACCACTCGACCGTCTGATTTTCCCTTTTCTCTGGGTCGCAGCCAATGAAGAACAGCACATGATGACAGTGCCCAGAACTGATTTGTAGTACCATTCCCTGCACGACTATTAATAAATAGAAAGGGAAAACTCAGTTATGCCATAGCAAGAAAGACAAGTTCCATAAAATTCACGATTCTAGTTAGAAGCCACAGCATTTAAAAAATGCAACCTTACGGACTATTTAGGAAATTACCCACGCAAGGTCACTTTGACTTAACAGATATGGCAAGCGAGTCGTATTTGGACGATGTCCGCATTGCAGTGTCAGCTCCATAATGAAACTGCATCTCACAACTAACTGAAGCAACACATTGGAGCCAAACGGAAAATGTTTATGTTTTAGCAGTAAGCTCATAATCATAATAATTCAACAAGCCTTTCTACCATTTGCTCGTAAGCCCAAGAAAAAACTCCTACGGACACACTACTAGTGCGAACGGGCTCAACAAATATCTACGTGCACCCGTAACCTGCGCTTTTAAACGTCACAGTGAACATGATTCAGAAACAGGAAAAAAGACAAAGTCCAATCCTAACACGCCTCGAATTCGAAAACAGCTTCAGGAATATAACGTTTATGCATTTCAGTCAAAAATCAGGAATACCGAGGCCAATGCAAAGACATTTGTTCCATATTAACGAAAACTGAAAACAAAAACAAAAGTACACAAAAATACAGGTTCGACCTCACATAGACGTAAAAAAACAACAACAAAAACACACACGCACGAACGATGCGCGCGCACACACACACACACACACACACACACACACACACACACACCACCACACCACACACACGTCACACACACACTCACACACACACACCCACACCACACCACACACACACACACTCACACACACACACACACACACATACACGGACGAGAGAGAGAGAGAGTGAGTGAGAGTGGAGGAGAGAGAGAGAGAGAGAGAGAGAGAGATGAGAGAGCAAGACATACAAACAACAAACAAACAAAACGCTAAACAAAAAACAACATTAAAACAACAAACACATACAACTAACTTTCATTCCATCTAAAAATGAAGGAGGAAGGCTGGAGAGCATGCAGTCTGGACGCTGTATTGCTTGATGTAACAAGAAACAAGAGAAAAATACGGAACACTGTCCGTTCGCAGGTAGAAAGTCTGCTTTGTTGTCACTTTCCATCAAGCCACATGGATATTAAGGGTAATAAACTCTGTCCAAGCAGACTACCGAAGGGGAAACAACTACGATCCCCTTTTGGATGTTATCTTTCATTTGGTTGATTTGAGTGCCTCGACGTGGCATGGCTGCCTGTGTATTTGTGTTTGTGTGTTTGACTGTGTTTTCTTTTGTTATTTTTCTTTTTAAACATAATTAGTACATGTGTCAGTTTCGTATCCAGAAATGCATTTCAGTCAAGCGCTAATGGCCAGCGCGGAAATGTGGGAAACAGAGATCCCTAATCTTCCATGTGCTGTCCGGGGCTGAAAGATGCCCATAGCAGTTTGTGCATGTGCCGTCGTCCCGCTCAACACGTTGCAGCCTGGTGTCTGGGGTGGAACTAAGGATGCTGAAAGTGTCGCCGTAGCTGCAGGGTTTGCACTCTGCACTGACTCATAACAGACCAGTGAGGAATAAAGCAGTGAGGAAGATGACGGCACAAGAAGCGATCAACGGTGATAAAAAAAGGGGGAAAAAAAATTCGAAAGACGGTGAAGTTTAAAAAACCAAAAGATGAAGGAAGAGGAGTGAGACAAAAAAACAGAAGGACAAAGAAAAAGGGATTAGGAGATCAGAAGAGCGTGGATGGATAGGATGGATGAAAAAAAACATTAAAGAAAAGAAAAAACAAAGAGGTTAGGGATGGCTCAATGAATACAACATAAGCTTAGAACAAGCAGCTGATGACGAGGAGCAGCAACAAAGAACGGCAAGATAAGTTCCTGAAAAAAACACGAGACGGGATAAAGAAGAAACCGAAATAAAAAAGAGGAGTGAAGAAGTGATAAGCAGTGATGGAGAATAATAATAATAATATACTACATAATAATAAGAATAAGAAGAAGAGGAGATGGAAGAGAAGAAATAGAAATTACTGGATGACAGGAGGTGTGGGTTTGAACGATGGATTCTGGACGAAGGCGGACAAAGAAAAATGGAGAAAGAAATTGATTTAGGAGAAAAAAAAACGACGAGAGAGAGACGAGAGAGAGAGAGAGAGAGACGAGAAGAGAGAGAGAGATGAGAGGAGAGAGACATGACAATGACAATGACAATGAATAGTAGAAAGAAACTCGTGGAGAGCGTTGGTAAGCAGTGCGGAGTCCTCAGAAGAGGCAGCCCCTCCTGTTTAATGTCAATCAGCAAGTACATGCTATATTGACATATGGGTATACAGTTTTCTATGAAACCACATAAAGAAGACAAAGGGAAAAATAAAAGCAACAATAGGCTCAAAATGAAACAATCTAAACACTGATACAAAATGGCTCATGGCCCTAAGCAACACATAGGGCGACCATCAGGCCTCCAAACCAACTAGGAATATTCTTTATCGCGTGAAAAACCGCCATACCTTGAGGTTTCCACTTTTTTTCAATTTATGGTTAGCTTTTTAAAAGAATTTTTTTTTGGTTTTGGTTTGTGTTTTTGGTTTGAGGCTGCAAGTCTAGTTTTTTATTGCGCCAGTCTTCACGGCTTCGGCAATTAACAGTGAGATGGACCGTAATATATTCTGTTTTATTGTTTGTAGCAAAGCGACCAAGTTACGCCCCTGACAATCGGTGTTCTAAAAACATCATTTATTATCGCGTACGTCTGTATATTCTTTACAGGCAAAAGAAAAAAGTGGAATTCATCCTCTCTCATATGTTCTTTTGCTATCAGGACACCTAATTGCAGTTCGGGTTCTGTTATATCCCAATGTTGGCTTGCGTAAGACAAGTGTCCTGGTACGGAATCATGCATTGAATCCCTGTGCCATTTTCGACCACCCGGTAATTGTTAGAATATTTTTTCAGGCTGGGAAATCACTATTAAAACTGTAAAAACACTGTATACTTTTCGTTAGTTTTCCATCTCGGATTGCAAACCTGCTGATAGGATGAGGACTCAGACGCTCTTTAAATTGCCAGAAATAAATCGTGTGTAGTCCTCGACGCCCTGGGTTGTCCAAACCAAAACCAAACCATCTTTCGAATTGAAATTTCTTTACATGGGTGGCGGAAAAAAACCCAGTTTGTCTTCACTTTCGTGTTGATTTAATACCATTGT
The DNA here is from genome assembly GCA_018398815.1 of Conus ventricosus. NCBI lineage: Eukaryota > Metazoa > Mollusca > Gastropoda > Neogastropoda > Conidae > Conus > Conus ventricosus. The sequence continues at coordinate 22,305 of JAFLJL010005140.1, forward strand.
ATATGCCTGCCTATTATATCCTGGGATGAGGGGAAGTTGGGAGGGGGGGTTTTAACTAGACCGAAGCCACTAATGTTACTTTAATTTTTGCAGTATCTGCAGAGGGTAACTGCCAGTTTCTCCATATACCCATTATGTTGAACCCTGTATCGGGATATTCTAAGAAACCTTTAATGCTAGGAGTGTGTACTTTTTCCCATTGATTTGATCTCAAGAACGACCCATATTTCGGCCACCATAAGTTAGGCAGTGGTTCCACTTGTGCGTATCAAACATCTTCCAAAAGATGGGCAGGTCATTATACATCTTAATTCCTTAGTGATCTTTGAATTTAATATCACGACCTGTTCTGCTTTTCTACACTTTCTAACCTTCCCGTGCTCATATTTAGTGTTGTTGGAAAAATTAAAAACCTAAGTATTTATAGCTATTGGTTTCCCAACACTTCTAAATTCCAAACCATCCACTTTTCAGAGCTGGCTCAGAATACCTCCCTTTCTGTAAACTATCTTCTTCGGTCTTTATCTATATTAATAGCTACTTAAGTCTGTCTGTTTCATCTTTTAATGCATTTTAATGTTTCTGTAATCCATCCACCGTGTCTGTAAAAATAAAGGTTTACCTCGTCTGCAAATAATAAAAGGTAAGGGACGCTCTGCAGCATCAGGTATAAACTGTTTCCTTGTCTTCCCTTCTTATGTAGTTCAAGCGCCAGTTCAGTAATGAAAAAGGAAGATTAGCGGACTCAATAAACACCCTGCTTCTAGCCTTGGAGGCACAACGTGTGTGAAAATGTCAGAGAATAAGCTTTTGTCTCTTACACATGCCGAAAACTGAAACTATAAATTCCTTTTAATGTCCTATACAATTTACCTTGAAAACACCAGACTTTTTTTTTTAGTATATCCCACAAAATTTTTCTATTAACTGTATCGAAAGGCTTCTGGATAGTCAATAAAATGCAACGTACAATTTTCTGTTTCACGTAATAATATTTTGAACGTGCATATAAGGTAAATATGTGAGCCATAGTACTATATTCTTTCGAAAACCCTGCCTGCTCTTCAATAATTTTTTCTTCCCGTTTCGGCCCATGCACTTCATATTTTATTTAAAATGGAGGATAAACTTTGCTCCACAGCCACTAGTACAAGGCTACCCTCGATAATTGCTCCTGGATTATTGGCAATCCCCTCTTTTGAAAATCGGAACAATTATAGATTTGGACCCACACCTTGGACAAATAACCAGAATTAAAAGTTGTTGAAACAAAGGATCGAGGTTTTCACTGATACTGTCAACAGTCAATTGGGTTAGCATTTCACTCACCAACTTTGTCGGGACAGCACTCTTTCCACTATTTTAGTTTCTTATTACTATTTCTTAATAGCCTCCGTCCGTTATTTAGTCGTCTAAAGAAAGGCTCGTGATGTTGTGTTCTTCTTTCTCAAACAAATAAACCAACTTCTTCTCCATCATGTGATTCTATGTTATCACAGTCATTGAATACGCTAAAAAAAGTGAGCCTGCACCTGTTTGATGCCAATGTCATTTGTTAATGTTTTTCGGGTTATATAAGCTTCATTTGTTTTCCAGAATAATTTTGGTTCATTGATAGCGTTTGTTAACTTTGCAGTCTTAAAACTTCATGAATTTCCTCTTTTTATCCCGTTTAAGTCAGTTTTTTGTTCTTCCTTTACATGAGTTATTGCTGACGTTTCTGTAGTTTCAGTCCTCGCTCTTTGGAAACTCTTTTCGCGAGTAAGTTTACTTGCGTTCTTTGGGCTTTACATTCTGATTGAACCAATCGTTGGCTTTTGGATTTTTAGGATCTCGTTAGTTCTAATGAGACACTAGCCGCGGTATCATATAAAAGCCATTGTAAATATGTTCAAAGAGTCTATTCAATATATTCTTCATGTCTTATCACAAGCATGATCAATGTGTTCCTTGAAATGTTTGGAACTTACTTCATGTATAAATGTGTCTGTAAAGTCCAGCCGCCAACTATCTCTCTTCTGTCTAGGTGATCTGACTTTTCTGATGGATTTTTCTACATCTGGTTTCCCCATGTTTCATTTCAGCGGAACGGGGAATCGCGGTGCCAAGAAAAGAAAGCCAATTATTTAAAACAAATAGCAAAAGGGAAGCAAAATCTTCTTACCAAAATAATATTGTCAATGACACTCTGCCTTTGTGGGGCTTACAATGTAAATCAACATGTAATCACTATCTACAAGAACCATTGACTATTTGTAAGTTAAAGAGCGAAATCACAAATCCAAACCAGGGAACTGCCCAAAATTTTAATTACTGTTTCTTTGGAAGAACGACTCTTAGATAAATCATCATAATCATCATCATAATCATCATTCAGCATCATCATCCATCTCTATCATCATCGTTCTTCAACAAAACCAAACGTTAAAATTATCTATGTTCTCTCTTGTGTTGCTCACACCCAGTTCTGGCATTAAAATCGCCACATCATTATTTACACATCTTGTTTTTCAAAACTCAGTATGAACAAAACAACTGGTCTACCATAGGCACGGATTACATCTTTAAGGTAACTGTTAGTTAGCATATGCTCGTGAACTCTCTGGAGGATACATAGCATGCGCTAACTTAAATTTTTTTATCAATATCTAGTTAAATTCTTTTCAATTTTTATTATTATGAAATTATTGAATCTACATTTATCCGTTCAACATGCTTTTCATATTTGTTTTTAATAAAGCACTAAAACCAACACTGAGCATCGTCATGTACTGACAGTTTTTTTGCTGGGGAATGAATTTCAAAAAGCCCGGAAAAACATTACTGCAACGTCAAAACCGTGGTCCAATTAAACTTATCAGTCAGACAACCACAAATCCAAATTTTATTTATGATCTGTTAGAAAGGAACCTTCCATAAGGCGTTTTATAGAAAACGATTTTCTACATCTGTATTATGTAACAGTAATGTTATTTCTGTGCTGTGGTCGCGCGTGGTCTATTTTGGCTGTGGCCAGATCTAGGCTCCTTTGGCTTGACGGGATGTGTTATCACTCGTCCCTGCCGCGTACGAAATGTTTGCATGTTACCCTGCACTGTCCCACTCTCGACTCTCTACGATCAGTGAACCTCAACGAGGCAGTCCGGTTTAACCCCTGCCTGCCCTTGCCCCCACCCCTGCTGGCAGCACCACTGATGTCTGGCTTTCTTCAGCAAACATGCCTCTGTTCGGCTGCGCTGAATCATACTGATCACTAGGGAATCCCATGGGTTCATTTGTCATGGCACGAGGGCCCCCGGCTCGGCACTGCCACACATCGCCTGCATCGATCGTTCGCGCATCCGGCACAATGAAGTCACCGTCATTACCCCTGTTCGTCGCTGCCTGAGTTCGTTGTCATCTCGAAGATTGCGCGCAACGCCCAGCGGACCGCCCGTACCCGCTGTCGATCCTGCGTCATCATTCCCTCCGCCGTATGACCTTCTGCGTACGTGCGTGGGTCGGCGTCACCTCGGGGCCAATCAACGCACCCTCCCCCTCACGAAAGTTGGCTGCCTGACCTTCCTGATTTTGCACGTGCATCGAAGGGGATGCTTGCTGTCGTGATCGGCGTCCTGGCAACTCGTATGCCCTCAACACGGTTCGCTCCTATTCAGCTTCGTCTTCAGCCCACTTCCGTTCCCCACTGACTTTACTTCAGTGCGTATCTCTGCACTGGCTCATTTCTGGGCATTTTCATCTATCGCTTTCAGATAGCCGTAAAATCGAAGGTTGCTCGGCGTGAAAAGATGTCTAAAGATTCGATTGCTTCATTCCAATCTGCTGATCGTAGAATCGTCTTCCAGGTTTTTGTCACTGTTCTGATAGATGATTAGTTTTCCCTTGTGGGTTGCTGCCCATCATCTGCTGAACGACATTTATATCCATCCGAGTGCTTGCACTGTTGACTGACTAGTCTTGAACTTTTCTATCTGTAAACTATCACAGCGCAGACTGATCGCTTACACATCTCTCATCCCCCTCTCCTCAAAACGCAACTTTGATGTCTGTAGGTCAGCATTCCAACCTTGCAGCATCGTCATCCATTTTCACAGTTTGCTGTTGCCATTTTCGTGTTAGTGTACTTCAATGGCGTTAGAATCGGATTCTATCGTTATCGGCCAAGTTGGTATCGTTACCTTCTTGTTCTGATTTTTTTTGGCGTCAAGCCCGGGTTTGACTCGACGTCTCCAATGATGAGTAGTCGTTCACGTTGTGCCACACATGTGCTGACAACACACATGAGAACACTGGTTGTAGCTCCAACTGATGTTGACTGTACTCCTTTGGACTGTTGTCCATCGGGTCAGCCTGATAGACTGTTCCTTGGTGAATGTGGGAAACTCTCTCACTGACTAAGAGAGTGAGTGAGACGGAGACGATGAGACGAGAGGACGGAGAGAGAGAGAGACCGATGCGAGCGAAGAGACGATGAGAAAGAGAGAGGAGAGATAAGTGAGAAAGATGTGGAGAGAGAGAGGTGAGAGAGTGTACTCTCACACACACAAATACAGAAGGAAGCGAGAAAGAGAGAGGAGAGGATGAGAGAGAGTGAGAGAGAGACGAGAAGAGGTAGAGAGGATGAGAGAGAGAGAGAGGAAAGACAAAGTCAGAGACAAAGAAGAGACAGAGAAGTAGACAGCGTTCATTTCCACACCAAGTAGTTAACTCAGTAGGGAGGACAGCATGCAGCAGCACGTGAAGAACGAGCCACTCCTTACCAGGGCAGTTGTCTGCCAAGCAAGTGTCCGGACAGCGCCAGACAGGACGCAGGTGCTCTGGTCAACTTCTGAGTCCATACAGTGAGGTGACGGACAGGGCTTTGAACAGTCATCTCGTACCACCCAGGCTCACACGCTGCCCGCATTTCAAAATACTTTTGTTGGTTAAGCTTTGACGTATGCTCTCTCTGTCGCCAGCCCACCTTTGTGAACACCCTTTATGTACTGCATATATTATGCACGCTGCCGCTTTGTTGAAGTAAACGACTCTGACGGTGGACTGTCTATAATTTGCTGGGCATTAACAATATAAACTAAAATCATCCCAACCTTAAAGGTAGAAAATGTAACTGAAATTACAACGTTTCTTTCTTTGGCATTGGAAGTATAATCTACTCTCTCTCTCTCTATCTCTCCTCGCTCTCTCTCTCTCTCGCTCTCTCTTCTCTCTCTCTCTCGTCTCTCTTCATCTCCTATTAGTTCTTTGGATCACGCTATTTTATCGGTTAACTTCCAAAATGATTACTAACTGATCTCATATTGACACGATTTTTATTCTGATATACTCTGCTCAATCATTTGTATCTAGCAACATGTACAGTTCATTGTAATAATTGTAGGTTTTATCCACTCATTACTGATTAGGCAAGTCAAGCGTTGCATAAACAAACAGCAACTGCGCCAGACTGAATTACAGAAAGATCAGTCTTGTCTCTATCGGTCATTTATCAGAAGGGACTGCTATTTCTGTGAGCTCAGTGTAATAAGGTGCGGTTAGCTCTATGGGAAAGAAAAGCACTAGAGGGATTATTCGTTTGTTTTTTACGAGCGGAAAGAAAAGGAGTTTGATTTCTATACGGAGAAAGAAAAGGGGGACTCTATTTTCAAAAGGATCAGATATAAAGAGGAGCTGTATCTCTCATGATCATTATCTAAGGTGATCCATATAATTGTAAGATGAAACATGAGCATTTAAAAAGCGCCTTTCTATGGTTCCTAGTTCTCGACATTTTCACACTCTCGTGGCATCGCATACTGGCTGTCTACTGGGTAGTGCCGATGAAGAGCTGCCTGCCGGTGCTTCAGTCGGTTGTTTCCGTGTCATGCAGTCAGTATAATTCACTCAATGTCTTTACTCCTTCATACTTTTATGTCTCACGAGGGTGCATGCTAGGTGTAAGGCTAGTTTCAGCCTTACCATCGGCCAAACTGCCTTCTCTTCTGAAAGTTGGTGATGGGATTTGACGTGTGTGCAAATGTTATGCTTCGTTCACCCAAGGGACCTCGGTAATTAGTCTTTCTCCGACATCGGGAAATGGAGTCCGAAACCAATGTCTGACTCTGAGGAAAAAAATATCCCTGTACAAAGCGGCCTGGCGGAGATTCGAACCGCAACCTTAGGATCGCCAAGATTACAAAATCTCGGGTTCTACCAACCTGAGATATTCCGGCTCTGTACACATGTACAGCAGGGACAAGGTAAAGTACTGATTCCGGATGTGTAATAAACAAGCAACACAAGGACAATTTTGGTCTCCTAATAAAACAGCAAGACAAGGACATTTTGTCTCCTATTCAAACGCAGCAAACGACAAGGACATTTAGTTCCTAATAAACCGCAAGACAAGGGACATTTTGTTCCTAATAAACAGCAAGACAAGACATTTTGTCTCCTAATAAACAGCAGCAAGACAAGGGGACATTTTGTCTCCTATTAAAACAGCAAGATTGTTGTCCAAACGCCACAGCAATTGGGAATGGTGTGATTCACACTTTAGTTTGTAGCAGGGGTTGTGATTACCTGCACAGGCGCCCCTGTCGATGTCGCACTCGTCTGTCTCACATCTGACACAGGAATAGTTGACACTGCTCTCCCAGTTAAGCGCCATCACAGCCTGGGTTAAGGAAAGAATATTACGGAAGTAGTAGAACCGAAAAGAAAGAAAGAAAGAACCATGGAGGGTAAATGAAAACAAAGGGGATGAAAATAATAACATTCGGAACATGGGATGACATGGAACCAGCTGGCTTGAAGAGACAGGACAGACACGCCTGGGATGGGTCTTGGGCTGGCGGGCCTGTGCCCCCACAGAGGCGGTAATAGGCGATGAGGTAACAAAGCCAGATTAAGGGCTGGAGAGAGAGGGGAGGGGGGGAGGGTGGGGGGTGAGAAGGGAGGGGGCAGGAGGAGGGAAACAGTAGTGGCCCTTTTTTTTTCACCGAGCTTATTGTTAGATCACTTGTCTGCTACTGCCCTGGAGGTGGAAGAGGAGAAAACAGGCGTGGTCGTTCACTGAGCTTATTGTTACGATCACTAGTCCTGCTGCTGCCACGGAATGGATGCGGAGGGACAACAGTTGTGGCCCGGTTCAATGATGGTCGTTGTGGGCGGACACGTGACCAGGGCAGAGTGGCCAAGAGCTACACAGTTACCGCTGGTAGGGCTGTTACAGGTCTAGATAAAACATTTGCTACGGTAGGGCTGTTTCAGTCAGTTAAATCATTCAGCTACTGGATTGGCTGTTACAAAGTCCAAGATACGCCATTTATCTACTGGTAGGGCTGTTTACAAGTCAGTTATGCATTCCTGCTAATGTAGGGCTGTTACAAGTCAGATAGCATTCTTGGCTATGGTATGGACTGTTACAAGTAGATAAAACAATTCTGCTACTGGTAGTGCTGTTACAGTCAGGATTAAAGCATTCTGCTTACTGGTAGGGCTGTTACAAATCCGATAAGATTACGCCTACTCGGTAGGGCTGTTTCAAGGCAGATAAGGCATTCTGTACGGTAGTGCTAGGGCTGTTACAGTCAGATAAGCATTCTGATACTGGTAGGGCTGTTGCAAGTTCAAGATCAAGCATTCTGCTCATGGTAGGGCTGTTAAAGTCAGATAAAGCCTTTGCTACTGGTAGGGCTGTTTACAAGTCAGATAATGCATTTTGCTACAGAACCCAGAATTGTGATACACTACAGTCAGCCGTTGCCATAGAAACCAGCGCGTATCCGGAGAGAGCAAGGACCTTCACAACGTAAAATTGAGCTTAGATCCGTGTTTGGTATGGTTTAACACCAAATCGTAGGAAGAAGAAAAAAAAACAGTTTTTCGAATCAATAGGGAATAAGTAGCGAATACATGGGTAGGCTACTTCTCTTTTCATTCTGTGTGTGTGCGCTGTGTGTGCGTGGTGTTTGCGTGCGTGCGTGAGTTGCGTGGCGTTGTGTGTGTGTGTGTGTGTGTGTGTGTTGTGTGTGTGTTGTGTGAGGTGTGTGTGTGGGTTGACGTGCGTTGTGGTGTGTGTGTGGTGTGTGTGTGTGTTGTGTGTAGTGTTGTGTGTGTGTGTATGTGTGCTGTGTGTGCCTGTGTGTGTGGGTCGTGTTGTGTGTGATGTGTGTGTGTGTGTGTGGAAAGGAGAGAGAGAGAGAGAGAGAGAGGATGACAGATCGAGGAAGAGAGGGAGGGAGAGAGAGAGGACGAGAGAGGGATGAGAGCGAGCACACTCATTGCACATTTGTCCATGAGTGACACTAAACTAAACATCACTCGTCAGGGGAAGTAATTAATAGCGTGCACTGACTACGGGTTATTTACGTGTGTGTGTGTTGGGTGTGTGTGTGTGTGTCGTGTGTGTGTGGGTGTGTGTGTGTGTGTGTGTGTGTGTGTTCGTGCGGAATGTGGCGTGTGTAGGTTTGTGTGTGTTGTTGGTCAGGTTATGAAATAAGTACAAAATTTCATTTGTTATATCACTACATGTACACGGAATTAATGACTTCGTAGTAGCTGGTGAAGAGTGACTTATAGTGTTTATGTTTCTCTAAGGAAATCAGGGATAATCACATTGGTCAGTCTCATGGGTTCGCTTTTTGATCAGGATCCCACCACAGGATCTGTACACTACAGATACTAGATTCATACATGACAACCTTCAGCTTGTCTACCACATCTCATTAAATCCGTTTAATAGTTTGTGTGTACTGTGGAGGCAAAACAAGCGGAACGAGCAACCAAACACATGGCCTCCCTGGTGGAAGCAGCAACCAAGGCAGAGTTAGAGTACGTATGATACCTTTCCGTCGTTCAGTAACTGCCTTGATGAACAGTACTGGTGGCAAGCGCTGGTTGCCAGTCCATGCCGTAGTAACAGGGGTGGCACACTGAGGGACAGACACAACAAACCAAACATAGATTTCAAATGGCCAGAATCAGGGACTCAAATCCTTCGGCTGTGGTCGAATTTGTTTTACACTGCACACATTTATATATTATTATATATATATATTATATATTTATATGTGCATCAACGAGCTACGAAACTAAATTTGTAGATTGTCTCTTTTTAAAACCGTATTTTAACAAATGTGGCTCACCCAAGGGGTTGAGCACTCAAAAAATCATTTTGGGTATTTTAATTCACATGATCTCTCTCTCTCTCTCTCTCTCTCTCTCTCTCTCTCTCTCTCTATATATATATATATATACACACACACATATATATTATATATATATATTTATATATATATAATATTGAATTTTAAAACAAAGCTTGTTCTTTGTCTGTAGATTGAAGAAATAGGGGGAGATATGCATTCATTCTGCAGTGGCATACTGCGCTAATAACAGTTATGTGCTCTGTGGTGGATGTGCGGAAAAATGAAATAAATGATTTCCAAAATGAGCCTTCAGCAAGTCTATAATCTCAAGAGGTAGGGAAACTCACTAACACATAACTCTGGGTCATATACCGATTATTTCGAAATTGGTGTGGTTTCTCTCGAGTGGATACCGCGGAAAGTGGTAATTTGATTCCTCTGCCTTTTCAGTTATACGAAGAATGCTATCCCAGAAAAGGTTGGTGTACAATTCCGTGTATGTTTTTTTTTTGGTGAGGTTTTCAAAAAACCAACCAAAGGTGCCTCTTAGACGCAAAAGAACATTTTCAAAGAGCAAAAAAAGCTACATTTTTTGTGAAAAGTAAAATAATTTAATAAAAGATATCCTTTAAGACACAAGTGCTGAGGGCCGTTTAAGGAATGATTCGCAAGGATAAATACAAAAATCTAAAGAAACATTCAAGGTTAAGTTACCGCACCGTTCCTGCAATACAGAGCAGCTTGGTGTTGCAATGACTGCAAGAAATATTGAATTTTAAACTAAGCGTGCTCTTATGACTTAGATTGCAAGAAATAGGGGGAGAATAAGGACTGCCACTGCGATATGAATTGCTTTTCTCCCTATTTCTTCAAATTTAGACATAAGAGCAAGCTTTGTTTAAAATTCAATATTTCTTTCGTCATTGCAACACCAAGCTGCTCTGTAAGATTTATACCTTTTTCCAACTCCACAACTTTACATGAAAAAAAACTCATAGAGCAGACTTGAAACATTTGTGCGCAACATGAGGTGGATAAGCGTTTTTCTTTTTGAACCAGATGCCCAAAAACGGAAGCTAACACTTCATACTGGTCTTTAAGTTCATCAAGATTCGCCCCTACAACTAGAGGAAAATGAAACTTTTGAGAAAGTATGAAAAAACTAATAATAACATTGAATTAGAAAACACATACTATATTCCAAAACAACATTGTAATATTAACATAACACAAAATCCAGAATGACAAAAAAATATTCATAAAGGCTGACAAGAACTAACAAATTTCTACAAAATGGGAATATAGAGTACTCTCATCTCCTCAACAAATATTCAGAAAATTACAAACAAGTGAATATGACACATATGACAAATCTGCAAAAAGAAAAAGAACTTGTGCTCCAGATGGATTTAGGTGATAGGATAGAAGCAACAAGCAATAAAAGAAGCCTTTATATCCCTTAAAGACCATCAATACCCTAACCTTCCCTCAACAAACCTACTTGTTAGACTGATAAACCCCATCAAACTCTGAATTAGGCAAAATTCGTAAAACGATCCTGGAAAAGCAATAGGGACATAAAAACAAACACTGAATACAATCTCTGGAAAATTAGTTACGAAGTTATCCAATGGTTTAAGAAATCTTGAAACAATACAGAAAAATCAACATTGTTCAGTACTTTGACTAGTGGACTTCTACCCATTCCATTGATGAGGGAATTTCACTAAACGCACTATGATTCGCAACAAATATTCAAATATAACAGATGCTGAGATGGAAAATTATTCTCCACACTGAAGAAAAACTCTACCTCATAGCAACAGTGAAAACTGGATAAAAAAACAGCGAAAAGAAATTCACATTCGATGTCTCGATGGATCTCAGGTTGGAGCTGAACGTGTGAATTGTTGGACTTGTCATGTTGTTCTCATATACCGAAATTACTTGGTTAAACCGGTTGCTTATACAGAGTTGACGGGGTTGCCCACGTTAAACACTAAACCAAACAACCATTGAAATCAAGAATAAAGAACTTTGTAAAATTTTTCAAAGCAATAACCTAAAATCACAGTAGAAGCCAACTAAAAAACAGTAAATTTTTTTGACATAACACTTAGACCTTAAGGATCATTTACATACAATAATATAAAAAAACTAATGACAACTGTTATTAGGAATCAATAGTAACACCCCACCTCATCTTTAAAAACCATACCTAATGGTATAACAAAGATTATTCTAAACTGTATGCAATGAGAAGAATTTACAGTGCAGCAGCTGAATACCCATGAGGCGCTGAAAAAAGTGGCTTACAACTACAAATTAAATATAAACCCAGATAGCACCATGAAACTGCAACAGGAAAAACAGGAAAAGAAAAAATTTTTATGGTATAACCCTCCATATGATGGAAGAACAAAAACTAACTAGGAAAGAATTCTCAGAATCCTTAAACCTCATTCCCCAAAAGAACATGTATATCAAAAATATTCAACAAAAATACCGTCAAGTATCTACTCGTGTATGCCCAACCTTAAAAATTAATTGATTCTTCAATAAAAACCAAAAACAAACAACCAAAGAGGGTGATAAAGGATGTTCTTGTAATGGCACAAAAAAAGGACAGTGCCCTCTGAGCAATAAGTCTCTACAACAACATTGTGTACAAGTACGGTTAACAACAGACAGTATAAAGAACTTACATAGGGATCACGGCAAAATTTTTAAAAACCAGATATGAAAAATAAACAGTCCTTCAAAAATGAAAAATATAAACCGCAACAGAACTAAGCTAATAATTTGGAAGCTTAAGATAAGAAAATAGACTACACATTCATGGAAAATTATAAAAGAAGCAAACCATACAACAACATTTCTAAAAAATGAAACTAGTGTACATACAGAAAAAATGGCTGATATTATGTAAACCTTTCTAGATCTCTGAACTCTACAGTACGAGATGATAAACAATTGCAGGCATAAATGGAAATCCTTTGTCAATGCACCATTATTAGCAACACACCACACGCCAACCCACCCACCCCCCCGCCACCCCCCCCCCCGCCATCCCCACCACCACCCCCGCCACCCCCCACACCCCCCCCCGCAACCCCCCCCCCCCCCCCTGAGCGTGTCCCCTGAAGATGAAAATTGCCAGGCCACGTGCCACAGCACAGAGAAAGGCGCCACACGCCACACATATCAATCCGTGGCGTGCCCAAATAGTACACCTGACGAGAGCGCCGGCTGAAACAAATTTTTGGTTTTTATTCTTCCATTTTAAAAATCTATTTTAAACTGTATGTCGCTCAAATGGTCGAGCACTTTTAACGTTCTGAGTGGCTTTTTAAACTTGGATTTTATTTATATATAGATATATTTTAAATATATATATATATAATATATATATATTTCAGCGAGAAAATAAAAGATGTCCATCATGGAATGTGGTTAAGTGTCCTCTCACGTTGTTAGTAGTGAAGGTCTGCTATACGCAGATTATTCCCATAGTAAAATCTCAGTGTGGAGAAAGATGAAGGGCAGTAGGACGAGTAGGAAATGATCCAAAGAAGTTATTGCAATGACTTTGACATGACACTTTCCAGGATCAGTTCATCCTCAGCTTTGGCTGTGATTTTGATAGGATTAAAACCTGGTGGCAATTTGGTACAACATTTGACATGTGTCCGCTCTGTCCGTAAGAACACAGGGACATGATCCAGAGTTCATGCGAGCAGCGTAAACAGGAAGGTGCACACAGAGACACAACCAGATGCTACAGAGAGTACCAGGGAAGGTGAAAGAGACACAAGATGCTTCCAGAGAGCTGACCAGGGATAGGTGCACAAGAGACAAACCACGATGCTTACAGAGCGTAACCCAGGGAAGGTGCCCCTCGAGACACAACAGATGCTTACCGAGAGCTAAAGGAAGGTTGCCACACAGAAGGACACAACCAGATGCGTAAGAGAGTGACACAGGGAAGGTTGCACACGAGACACAACCAGATGTTACAGAGTAGCTGACCAGGAAGGTGCATGTAGAGACACAACCAGATGCTTAAGAGAGGTAACCTGAGAGGTGCACATAGAGAATAACCAAATGCTTACAGAGAGCTAACCAGGGAAGGTGCACACGAGACACAACAGATGTTTACGAGAGCTGACCCCAGGAAGAGTTGCACACAGAGACACAAACCAGATGCATACAGAGAAAGCTGCCCAGGGAAGGTGCATGTAGAGGACACAACCAGATGTTACAGGAGAGGTAACCCTGAGGAGGTGCACATAGAGACATAACAAAAGCTTACAGAGAAGCTACCCAGGGAAGATGCACCACAGAGACATAACCAAATGCTTCCAGAGAACGCTTGCAGTTAGCACTGTCAGACAACCACTATGCCACCCGAGATTCCAGCGGCCCCAGGATCGAAGTTTCATCAGCCAGGTCACACGTCATGGTCTGGAACAGCAGCCGTGGGACAGAGAAGAGCGAGGACGTGGGGCTTTATGGATAAGCTGATGACTGGAGTGCCAGACAGACTTCACAGTGGGAGAAACCTTCCAGGGATCAAGAAGAGTGGCACACCTTTCCATGTGGGGAGAAGAAACCCTCCAGGGATCAAGAAGAGCGGCACACAAGCACACCTTTCACAGTGGGAGAACCATCGGGATCATGAAGAGCGAACATCTACCAAAGTGGCGTGAACCATCCAGGGATCTAGAGTGAGCGGCAACAGAAGACCTTCACAGTGGGAGAACCATTCCAGGGATCACGAAGAGCGGACACACCTGCCACAGTGGAAGAAACACCATCCAGGCATCAAGACGAGTGGCACCCTTCACAGTGGGGAAACATCCAGGGGTTCAAGAGAAAGAGCGACACACAGCAGCCTTCCACAGTTCCGGGGACCATCCGGGATCAAGAAGGAGTGGCACACCTTACCAGTGGGAGACCCATCCAGGGATCAAGAAGAGTGGCACACCTTCACGGGGCGAACATCCAGGCATCAAGAAGAGTGGCACACAGCAGACTTCACAGTGACGGAACCATCCAGGGATCAAGAAGGCGGCAACAGCACAGACCTTCCACAGTGGGAGATACATCCAGGGATCAAAGAAGAGTGGCACACTTCCCACACGTGGGGAGACCCATACGGGATCAAGAAGAGCGGCAACAGCGACCTTCACATTAGGAGACCCTCAGGGATCAAGAGAGTGGCACACCTTCACCGGGAAGAACCATCTGGATCTAGAAGAGCGGCCCACAGCAGACCTTCCACAGTGGGGAGACATCCAGGGATCACAGAAGAGTGGCACCACTTCACGTGGATGACCATCCAGGGATCAGAAGAGGCGGCACACAGCAGTCCTTCCACAGTGGGGAGGAACCATCCAGGGATCAAGAAGATTGGCATACCGTCCACAGTGAAGAACATCAGGGATTCAAGTAGAAGTGGCACCACAGAGACTTACAGTGGGAGAACCACCAGGATTCAAGAAGAGTGGCACACCTTCCACTTGTTAGGAGAACCACCAGGGATCAGAGAGTGGCAACAGCAGACCTTCCACCGTGGAGAACATCCAGGGCTCATGAAGAGTGGCACACTTCCACAGTGGAATGAACCATCAGGGTTCAAGAAGTGCGACACACTGCACACTTCCACAGTGGATGAACATCCAGGATCAGAACAGTGGCCACACAGCAGACTTCCACAGTTGGAAGAACATCAGGGGATCAAGAAGAGTGGCCTCTTCCTCCGTAGGAAGACCATCCAGGGTTCAAGAGAGTTGCACCTTCCCAGTGAAGAACATCCAGGATATAATGAAGAGGCGCACAGAGACCCTTCCATTACGTTGGGACCACCTGGGATCAAGAAGAGTGAGCACATTCACAGTGGCAGAACACCCGGGATCAAGAAGATTGGCACACTTTCCATGTGGGAGAACCATCTGGGCTCAAGAGGAAGCGGGACACACAGCAGACCTTCCACAGGTGGGAGAACCATCCAGGGATCAAGAAGAGTGGACACCTTCCCTAGTGGAAGTACCATCCAAGCTCAAGAGAGCGATCAACAGAGACCTTCCACAGTGGGAGAAACCATCCAGGATCAAGAAGAGTGGACACCTTCCACTAGTGGGAAAGAAACCATCCAGGGGATCAAAAGAGCGACAATGCGACCTTCAAAGTGGGAGAAATCCAGGGATCAAGAAGCGCGGCACACTTCACTGTGGAAAGAACTATCCAGGATCAAAGAATGAGTGGCACACAGCAACCTTCCACAGTGGGCGACCAACAGGATCCCGATAGAGTGGCACACCTTCCACAGTGGAAGAACCATCCAGGGATCAAGAAGAGTGGCACCAGCAGACTTCCACAGTGGAAGAACATCAGGGATCAAGCGAGTGGCACACCTTCCCACAGTGAAGAAACCATCCAGGGAATCAAGAAGAGCGACACCCACAGCAGGACCTTCCACAGTGGGTGACCATCCAGTGAATCAGAGAGTTGCACACCTTCCACCGTGGAGAAACAATAGGGATCAAGAAGAGGTGGCAACACTTCACTGTGGAAGACCATCCAGGATCAAGAAGAGGGGCACACCTTTTAAGGTGGGGCGAAACCATCAGGAGATCAGAAGAGCGAACACGCCAGACCTTCCACAGTGGAGGGTGAGAAGAACCATCCAGGGATCAAGAAGAGCGACACACAGCAGACCTTCCATCAGTGGGGAGAAAACCAACCAGGGTTAGAAGAGTGGCACTCTTCCACAGTGGAAGAACCATCCAGGGATCAAGAAGGAGTGGCACCCACCACCTTCCACAGTGGAAGAACATCAGGGATCAAGAGAGTGGCACACTTCCAGACTGGGAGAACTATCCGAGGCGATCAAGAAGACTGACACACAGAAGCACCTTCACTGTGGAGAGAAACCATCCAGGATAAGAAGAGCGAAACAGAGACCATCCACAGTGGAAAGAACCATCAGGCGCTCAAGAAGAGTGGTCACAGCACACCTTACGTGGAAGAACATCCAGGGATCAAGAAGCGTGGCACACAGCAGAACGTGCAATGGGAGATCCATCCAGATCAAGAAGAGTTTGTCACACTTCCACAGTGGGAGAACAAAGTGATAAGAAGAGTGTCACACAGGCAAGGACCTTCCCACAGTGGGAGAACCATCCAGGTGCTCAAGAAGGAGTGGCATGAGACGGATATTGTACTCCACTCTTAGTTCATCAAATCATTTAATTTGATTATAACCCACTGCGCCATATGAAAGCGAATGGAGCAGGTTGACGTCTACAAGATGCGAAAGTATGAAGTCTAGTCCCAAACGAGACTGAGAAGTATGCCAGTCTGTCCAACAAGACTGTGAAGTTATGGAGTTAGTCAAACGAGACTGAGAAGTATGCAGTCTAGTCCAACACGACTAAGAAGTATGCCAGTCTAGTCCCACATCGAGTGAGAAGTATGCCAGGTCTAGTCCACAAGACAGAGAGTATGCCAGTCTAGTCCCAACAAGATGCGAAGTCTGCCAGTCTAGTCCACAAGACTGAGAGTATGGGCAGTCTGTCCCAACGAGACCTGAGAAGTATGCAGTCTAAGTCCCAACATGACTAAGAAGTATGCCAGTTAGTCCCAAACGAGACTGAGAAGTATGCCAGTCTGTCCCAAAAGACTGAGAAGTATGCCCAGTCTAGTCCCAACAAGATGAGAAGTATGCCAGTTTTGGTCTAGTCCAACAGCTGAGAAGTATGGCAGGTCTAGTCCAACGAGATGAGAAGTATGCCAGTTATAGTCCCAAAGCTTGAGGGAAGAGGTTCAAGCCCAAACAAGCCCTACCATAAGGTCGGAGACGGGTGGAATTGTGGAGGTCATTCAGCAAGAATGAAACAGTCACGTTTCTGGTATGAAGAGGACCACAACCGGAAACACGGAGGAATTACACAGCCGGCAGAGCCATGGCATAAACACCGACCCAAACACAGGGAGCAATCATACAGACAATCAGCAAGGACGTGGCTATGAACATCACACAGAGTACACACGGGGCTTAAACACAGCCATAACATATGGTATACAAGGACTAAACAGGGCATAACACAGGACATAACACAGGGCTGACTAGGGATAACAGGACATAAAACAAACATCACACAGGACTGACCACAGGACAAACGAGGGCTTGACTCAGGGGCTAAAACAGGACAAACCACGGACATTACAGGCATAACAAGGATACCACAGGGCACACACATGACATAAAACAGTGGCAACAAGCTGGGCATCAGAGAGGAGAGAAGAGAGAGAGAGAGAGTTGAGAGAGAGATGAGAGGGAGAGAGCAGTGAGGAGGGGCGAGAGAGAGACGAGATTGGCGAGAGCGTAGAGATATTAAGAAAACACAGAAAGGAAGTATAGGAAAGAAGGAACAAAGATAAAATGAGGAATATGTATTGTACTAATATGTGTCTCCAAATTTCAAAGAGAACAAAGGCGAGTTTCATTATTCTGGCATCTCTCCCAGGAATCTGAAATTTCACACATGTTCTGCAGGTAGTCCTCAGTGGCCGGGGTTGCGGGTGAGGCGGAGACCTGGCCATGAGAGGTGGTACAGTTCACGGCCACTGATTCATTTGGGCTTCTCCTCACGGTAACGCATTTCTGTGCGTCCACCTGATGTTGTGAAGGGTAAAGGGCGTGGAGATCTTGCTCAGCAGGAGGAACGTTCAATATGGACTGGTATCGGTAAGGTTGCTTATAGCCCGCCGACGCAAAGCGGCATATCAGGGCTGCCACGCGTTGAAGTGAAATCACAGGTCATATTGAAAAAGAAAACCTCATGCACACACCCTTTAAAATACACCTCCTAAAAAACTCATAATATTGTTGTTAAAAAAGCTTTTTCTGTAAAATCTTCGATTTCAAATGAAAAAATGTTAATTCTTTTCGAAATGCAAAGATCACATCAGTTGGGACTATTGAACAAAGGATTTTCATGGAGTCCCGCTGTAAACTGTTTATGACTTGCATCATGCAAAGTCCCGACTACTCTAAAAGACTGTTTCACCGTGAGTGGTACGGCGACATGGAATGCACATATAGAATTGGATGTATAAGATGGGTGTGATAAGAATGGGTTGTATAAGAATGGGTGTATAGAATGGGTGTATAAGGAATGGGTTTGTATAAGAATGGGTGTATAAGAATGGATTGTAATGGGTGGTAAGAATGGGGGTTATAAGAATGGTGCTGTATAAGAATGTGTGTTAAGGAATGGGTGTAAATGAAGGGGTGTTATAAGAAATGGGTGTATAAAATGGGTGTGTAATGGGGTGTGTAATGGGATGTATAAGCATGGTGTTTAAAGAATGGGGGTATAAGAATGGGTTG